>CM021101.1:10755187-10856510 GCA_007115665.2 Sequoiadendron giganteum | reverse complement strand
TATTTCCAACACTTAGATTAGTTCATTTAGATATCACAATCACACACATCACAAACCCCCAATCCAAATCTTTGAATGAACTCACCCAAAAATCATATCATTAGGTGAAAGAGAGCCCAAAGTTAGCTTCTGTGGTGAAACCCTAGATGCTCATTGGGGAATCCTCTTTCCCTTGTTTGTAAATGTTTTTGGTAGTTCAATTATATGTCTTGTTCATCTTCTCTAGGTGTTCCTTGACTTGAGTATGCATTGTTTCCATGAATATTTCAAATTATTTTTCCTCCGCTCTCATTTTGTTCTCCATATTGATGTCTCTCAATTTTGCTACTCCTCTGGGTTGTTGTCCTGTCACAATCTCGAATGGTGTCTTTCCAGTGCTTTGGTTCACTGAATTTTTGTATGCAATTTTTTTTATGGCAATACCAAATCCTAATTTCCTTAATTACCTTCAGTCAAACACCTCAATTTTTTCCCCAAACTCTTGCTTACCACTTATGTCTATCCATCAGTTTGTGGGTGAAATGTTTATACTTCAAATCTATCTTCATCTTCTTCCACAATGTTCTATAGAAATAGCCAAAATAGTGCCCTATCTGATACTATGCTCTTTGTTGGTCCATGTAGCCTCCAAAATATCCTAGCTTACATGTGGCTGAGGATGACATTGATTTTGTTGAGGCATGGAAGGCTTGCAAGGAACCGGTAGAGACGAATAGAAGAAAATGGTTGGATTATTTCATTCAGGAAGGTATGTTATTCAAGAAAAATCAGTTATGTATTCCTAGAAGTTCAATGAGGGAGAATTTGATCAAGGAAAAACATTATGGAGAATTGGTAGGACATTTTGGGGTTGATAAGACTATAGCAGTGGTGAGTGGGAACTATTTTTGGCCACAATTGTACAAAGATGTCAGGAAGTATGTTCAAAATTGCAAGATTTTTCAAATTGCAAAAGGAAACAGTCAGAACACTAAAATATATACACCATTGATAGTACCAAAGAGACCATGGGAAGATATCAACATGGATTTTGTGTTGGAATTACCTAAGACACTGAGAGGATTTGATTCTATATTTGTGGTTGTGGATAGATTTTCTAAGATGGTGCACTTCATACCTTGTAAGAAGACCAGTGATGCAGTAAATGTTGGAGACATATTTTTCAAGGATATTTTGAGACTACATGGACTACCAAAGAGCATAGTATCAGATAGGGACACTAAGTTCTTTGGCTATTTCTAGAAGACATTGTGGAAGAAGATGAAGATAGATTTGAAGTATAAACATTTCACCCACAAACTGATGGATAGACATAAGTGGTAAGCAAGAGTTTGGGGAAAAAATTGAGGTGTTTGACTGAAGGTAATTAAGGAAATTAGGATTTGGTATTGCCATAAAAAAAATTGCATACAAAAATTCAGTGAACCAAAGCACTGGAAAGACACCATTCGAGATTGTGACAGGACAACAACCCAGAGGAGTAGCAAAATTGAGAGACATCAATATGGAGAACAAAATGAGTGCGGAGGAAAAATAATTTGAAATATTCATGGAAACAATGCATACTCAAGTCAAGGAACACCTAGAGAAGATGAACAAGACATATAATTGAACTACCAAAAACATTTACAAACAAGGGAAAGAGGATTCCCCAATGAGCATCTAGGGTTTTTCACCTAGAAGCTAACTTTGGGAGAATGGTCTCTCTTTCACCTAATGATATGCTTCGTGTTCATTCAAAGATGGTTTGTGTTGTGTGTGATTATGATGTCTAAATGAACTAATCTAAGTGTTGGAAATATAAAATGAAACATAACTAATAATGTAAAACTTATGAAATATAAAAATGCTAGAAAGCACACTATGTTATGCAAAGTAACCTAGGAAACATAGACAAACAACTACAAAAATGAATAAGAAGAAAGATGTGCACCTGGGGGCTGAAGAGGGATGAGATGAGGGTCTAGAATCTTGGAAAAATTGTTGCAAAATCTTAGGACACTTACGCCATTTTGGGCGACCTAGTCCTTCTGTCAGGACCCGTTTCTGCCAAAGGGTACTCAGATCCACCAAAAACCCCAAAATTCATGTATGGCGGGACTAGATCGCCCCTAATGGTGACTGAGTCCCTTTTAGCCTTTTGGGAAGTCTGAAAGCGGAATCTAGAGGTCTTGATTTTCACTTTTTGCTTCTCCAAGTGTTTGGGCCCGAAAATGCAAAATCGGATATGTGAGTGTTCTCCAAGATTCAACTAGGGTTTTTCCAACCTTAGTGAGCTTGGATGAGTTTTTGGATGATCTTTCACCTTGTTTCTTTTCCCAATCTACCTACAAGACCTGCAAATCACACAAAGAGGGAAAACTTCTTGATTTTTAGAGTATAGGGGCTTGCCTTGGTCAATCCCCTTTGTAGATAATTAAATTAAAGGAAGAGATAATGAAGTAAAGAATGGAAATATGGAATGGTGGATTCAATACCTTATCATGATGAGATATATTGAGTTGTTGTAGAAATTAGCCCTTGAATGATTCAGCAAAGATGTCTTGTTGACTTGGAATGTGAAACCCTAGATTGCTTGAGAAGGAGGAGTGGATGAGGAGTGAAGATTTGTGTGAGAGAGGAAAAATGGGTGATGCATAATGAGAAATTAGGGTTTTGAAGCTTATTTATATAGGTTATGCCCTAATTTTCCCAAAACAACACCATACAAGTCAACCTTAGGGTTTTAGAGATCAAAATCCCAAAAGAAATCAAGTTTAATTCAAATTTTATGCCACATGGGACTAGGTCGCCCAAGATGGCGACCTAGTCCACCTGGGAATTTTACATTAGTTTTCAGGGATTAAAATATTATTATTATAGTTTTTTGGGACGTCTCACAAACACACAGAATTTGAATATGTATGAGGATTAAGGGTTCATTATTGCATAACAAGGGGTTGATTAAGTGATGACAAGCCTAGGAGAGTGTGAAAAATATTTACAACACCTTACAACATGTCGGAACAAGGCTTGGAAAGGGGTAAAAAGAGGCTTAAAACATTCCAAAGTCCATAGGCAAGGGTCCAAATGAGCGAAAAGTGTTAAAGTCCACACTTTTTGGCGACACATTTAGCCCCCACTTTAGTGAGAGCATGAACTTTCTTCAAACTCACACTAAAGTAGCCCAATGAAGATGGCGAAGAATGAAAAAGAAGAAGAATAGGAAAAATAAAGCAGATGGTCAAGCCCCCAAGGATTTGAGATTCTAAGTCAATGAGACATCAACACCAAAGAAAAAATTCAAGGGTGAATGCATTACAACAAGACGAGATACATTATCATGCAATGACAAGGTTTAGTATGAGGAGAATGGAAAGAGTGAAAAATATGTGCTCACTCTGGGTCCACAAAACATCAAGTTTTCCATGGGGTGAGTTGTCCCAAAGGCAGAGAAACATACACATGATTGGTATGTACTCACAAAGGTGGCTATGGGTAAATTTGTGCCGCTTGTTGGCCTTCCCAATTAAACCATATCAAAGTTATGCCTCGTGATAACTTTGATAAGGCACCACAAGAGAAAGTGATTTTTTGAAATGATTTTATTTCAAAGGGATTTTTCTTTGTTTGTGTGATGTCTCATCTTAAGGAACATTATGAATAATGTTACCAAGAGAGGAAAAGTGCAATTGTACTCAACTTTTATTCAAGAGAGGAAAGGGCCCATCTTGTATGCAAAAGAGGAAAAATGCAGATGTCTCAATCCTGAACAACATTGTGTGTAATGTTTTCAAGATAAGGAATCGCAAGAAAAAGAAGATCACACAATGAAATGTGAGTGGTGATGTATGCCCCCACTGTAAAGGAATTGTGAAACACCGTACTATGAGAAATTTCTTTAAAGTAGAAGAGGAAAGGGACATGAGAGCTTGTTCGGAAAGCCCTATGTTGATTCATATGTTTCTGAGAAGCTATGTCATGGGAAGGAGGGTCACATGCAAGTCAACTTTAAGACATGTCGTCCACATCCCAAGCTTGCTCTTATATGTTAATGAAATATTAATGACAAGTCAAAAGAGACAATGACAAGTGACATATGAGGGAGGAAGGCTAACTAACCTCTTGCCCCCACTTAGTGTAGGAAAAGAGTGAGCTGAAAGGAATGGGGAAATGTAAGATTGAGGGAAAATTAGTATCAATTAGAGGAATGAGGTGCCCCCACATAAGGAAGAACACAAAAATCCTTAAGATGTTGAATTCTACAACTCAAGGCCTTACATGCATTAGTGGAATGACCATGAACTCGGTCGTACAGACAAAAGGAATGTTTGTTGGAACATTACTTTCGAGTTCTTAGAGGAAAGGATATCAAGTGATCTTGGAGGAGTCTCAACAAGATTCCCTTTGGATCAAGGGTAGAAGGGGATCCTTTGGATTGGGATAGGGAATGGTCTTTCTTAGTATGGGATGGAATACCTACGCAAGGCTCTATAGATTATGAGATTTTGTATACTCCTTTGGAGGAGTGTATAAAATCTGAATCAAGAGGAGGTTGCAAGATGAAATTGGCATTAAGCAAAGAGTCTTTTGTTGGTTTCAAAGGATCACTTTCAAAGGTTGGGGTAGAAGGGTGATTTGGGATAGAGTTGGTGTCAGGGGAAGGTTTGATGATTTCGATGAAAGGACAAAATCCAATACCATGATGCATTGTTTGCATGTTAGGCTCAATAGGGGTGCAGATACCTTGTTCGTTAGCACCACAACCTTTTCCACTATAGCCAAGTTGCTTCATGATCTCATAACCTTTTCCATAGAGATTTTCCAGCTTGTTTGGATCCGATGAGAGTTCATTGTTTGCATTGGTGGCTAAAGGAGTTGAGGTGGATGCTATCAAAGGATTGGTTGAGTCTTGTGTTAACAAGACTACATTTCCCATTGTAGAGTCTTTGTTTTTGGTCTTGGAGTCACCTAGTCAAGGTGGGGTGAATTTTAAGGAACCTCAACCATCGTCAAATAAATTTAGTTGTATAGGTTCCACATGTTGTGTTGTGTAGTGGTGAAGGGTTTGGATTTGTATTTCTCAAGGTGTAAGACACTGTGAGGTTCAGGATCAGCGTCAACTGTGTACACTTTATTGTTGTAGATGTACTTTATCTTTTGATGAAGAGTGGAAGGCACACCATTCATTACATGAATCGATGGCCTGTCCAAGATGAGGTTAGATGAAAAGTCATTAGGCATAACATGGATGGATGTGTTCAGTGTGGCCACTCCAAATATAAGAGGCAAAGTGATCACACCAAACAGCTTTTGTCTAATACTATCAAATCTAGTGAGGGATAAGGAGGAAGGTTGGATCGTTGATTGATTGATATGGAGCCTAGACAAGAGATTGACACTACACACATTGACAATGGAGCCATTATCAACAAGGGTTCGCTTAATCCTTATGCGTTTGTATTGAGATATGATCATGAAGGATTCAACTTTGTTTTGTACTTCCAAAGGAGGGAGCTCACTTTGGTGGAAAACAATGTCAGCGTTTAATCCTTGGATCATAGCTCAAAAATGTCATTTGTTTGTGCATTGGAAGGGATAGGAATTTTTTGTAAGGAATCATGCATCAAGTGGTGATAGTGAGGGAAGGCTTGGATAAGGTCCCATAAAGATTATTTTGTGGGAGTATTTCTTAGTTGGTCAATAAGTTCATACTCCCGAAGGAAATAATTGAAGCGAGGGGCAGTAGGAAGAATGGGAAGGGATGAAGGTAAGGGTGTTGAGGTTGATGATTGGGAACTCGGGTTGTTTCGGGTGTAATATTTATGAGTAATGGTATCTTGACTCAATTTCTCCAACACATTAGGATTAGGTGGGGAGAGAGTGAATTCAAGTTTAGAAGATGGAGAAAGGATGAGTTGAGGTTGAATAATATTAACATCCCCTTTGGAAGGAGATTCAATGTTATCCTTGGTTTGCATCATGATATCCTCCCTAGGAGGAGAGGTTTTAGAAGAACTAAAAGCTTCATGTGCTTTACATTGAAGGAGTGTTTCTCCTAAAATATATTTGTATCACTAGTAGGGGAATGATCAATGATGGGAGAGGGAGGAGGGGGATGGGTAAGAGGGGAGTCTATTTGATTTTCTAAGGTCTCAGTCTCTTGTTCCATACCATCGACCCTAGTAGGAGATCATGGAAGAGGTTCATTGCATGCTTCATCACAAGGGAGGGAGGCATCAAGAGAAGATCCACTATGATTTTCAAATAGATTTTCCCAAAGGCTAGGAGCATTAGGGAAGGGAGGGTCAATAGTCTCATGACTTGTAATAGGTGTATCTTCTAACACCAAACTATCCTCTTGGCATCGAGGAGGGATATTAGAAGAAGCACAAGTGTGAGTGCCATGGTTGTGGTTAGAGAGACTAGGTAAGGAAATGTTTCTTGTTTAAGGTATGGAAAAGGGGGATGAGGAGAGGCATAATCAAGACCCTCAACACTTGCATCTTCTGTCACCAAAATACCTTCGTCACTAATAGGAGAGGTATCGGGAGAAGCAAAAGTATGATTTTTATGATTGCCAACACAAATAACCTCATCAAGGGGTAATGTAATGTTAAGAATTGTGTCAATGGCTAGGTTATTAACATGTTCTTTAATGAATTCATTATTATAATCTACATTGAACTCATAGGAAGGAATGTTGAATTTATGCAATCCATTTGAAACCAAATCAAAGCCACATCGTTTGAAAGAAAACATTGTATGAAGAGAGAAGGAAAGAGAGAATGCAATGCAATAATTTAAACTAAAATGTTGAAATGCAATTTTTCAGACCGAAAACAAGGTAATTTTTTTTATTATTCTATGCAACAATTTGAAAAATAACATAGTATATGTGTTAGAACCAAAAGATCCATTTAAGAACCTAAACAATTTTTTCCATTCTGAACCTAATATTTTCACTATCATTTCATAAAAAATCATTTGCCACCCTAAGAATGGCTATGTCACCCCCATTAAAATTTGTTCTCCTATCTTTTCATAAAATAATTCATTCTACCCCCATTCATAACATTAAAATACCTTACATCGTCACTTCTTATCTTTCATGGCTTTCACCACTTTACCGCAACCTTTTGCAAAGTAGCTCGCGGTATAGTGGTGATGGTTAGGCATTGTCACGATAATTTTTGCCACTATGCCACACGCGATCAACTTATACACTGTGGTAGCATGGTAAAAAATCAGCGGTCAATGGAGACAAGCAGTTAACGGTGAGGTAGCATCAAACTGGCAGCTATGAATAGTCACCATAGTACCATAGACAGTCAAGTCTGAGACCACAGTGATTGCGATGATGGGGTTAGCAACCAGCGAGGCAGCGAGGTGGTGGTCAAAAAATGGTTATCGCAGCACCGCCAGGGTTTAGGATGATGACTGCAGTAACGTGGTAGACGACGAGGGAGAGAGTAAGTGTCGGGTACCACATGACCGTCGATGGTTAAAGCATGGATAGCGGTAGGGCGGTAGATGAAAGGAAGACTATGATAGTCTCACTGTGATGTCGTGGTTGGTCAACAAGTTGACCACGGTAGTGCAGTAAAGAGTTGGTTGATGGTGGAGGTGGTAGTGAAGATAACAGTGAATACTAGTTGTCGCTATATCGCGGGTGAATAGAGCGAAGACCGCGGTAGCACGGGTAACAGTAGAGGTAACAAAAAATGTTAAGAACCACCATATCACCAGTGACAAAATTTACGCCCACGGTAAAGCGGTAGATGTAATAAAGCCATGGGGAAGTAAAGTATAACAAGCGATAATGTAAAAGGAAAAATCAAAGACAGAACTATAGATTGAAATATTTAATTTTCTGAAAGGCAATTCAATTAAATATTTTAAATTCTATTAACGAATGCAAATGGATGTAACAAAAAATGAAGGGTCATGACCCTTGGTATTTACTATATAAATATTTTAGAAAACCAATCACAGAAGAGGTAGGAGAACAATGAGATATTTTTCTTAGAAAAGAAACAGGGAATGAAATAATGTAAAAAACCTTTTGGAAACAGTGCAATGGATATGATTTTTGATCGAATTCCTTTCTGATTTTTTCATTGTTGTGATGTGATAACTATTAATATTTTGCTTGGTTCTCTCCACTTTGAAGTCTTTTGATCATTTGAGTTTAAATATCAAGTATATTTTAATTCATCAAGGTGCATTTCTTCACTCTGTGTGATTTTATTTACTAGTGTCTGCAAGGCAAAATTAAATTCCTTTGAGTAAGTCACTATGTTTGTGAGATTTCCTTTGGATTGTTGATGGAGAGCTAGGTAAGAAAATATTTTAACACCATTTATGTCAGTCATAAATTCATGAAGTCACATGCCAGTCATTAGAGCTTCATTCCTTAGAATGTTTAACAACGTGAATTTTGTTAGAAAGGAAGATATGTATGTAATTAGTAGTATTTTTTGACTCCATTGCCCAAAAGATAGAAGGCATTGATCTGTCATATCCCAGAGGGTAGAATTCACTATAAAAAATTTATTCAAAAACATTTCATTTATGCAGTAGAAGTAGTCGTGGTATCATTTGGTCTATCCATTCCTAATTGCCATTATGGGTAGACTGTTTAGCAGGAAATTCAGTTCAAATCTGCATGTTTCATATAGGTTCACCCACCTAGGTCTAGCAGAACCAAAAGAGCAGAAGGTTCAATTTTGTGATTGGCCTTGTACGTTGGCCAAAAGTGTTGTAAGAGCTTGGCAAACTCTTATGGTTAAAACCTGCATTTTTGAGAACCAACAGTTTGGCGACTCTACTGTGGAAATAATCTCAAATAAGCCTTTCTCATAGAGTCAATATTTTGTAGAAGACTCCGCTGGGAATAAAGAATTGTAGATTTTCTCACTTTTGGAAAGTGAGTGGCGAATCTAAATGAACAAGTGCATAGAAACTGATATGTCTGAAAGGAATCTTCCTAGAGTTCATAACATCATAATTGCTCCCAAAATGCAAGGAAGAAGGTCTTTGTACAAAGATGGTGATGGTACCAATGGCAAAAATAAATGGATAGAGAAGAATGATAACGGTAAGAAGATGATTGATGACACAAGACCATCAAATAGAAATAAAACATCAAAGGCATCACTGGAGACACAAAATTCATATGGTACACTAGCAAATGAAGACAACCCTTCCAGAGAACCTCATACTCCTGAGGAATAGAGGAATCCCTTCTATCAACCAGATCCTAAGAAATTTGAAGAGTTCATTGCTAAATGTGAAGCTAAAAGAGAAAGAAGATAGCATGAATATGATAAAAAATGGCATTTCTTGAAGAGAATCAGGATGGACTTAGCTATGAAGCAGCCTCTGAGGAGAACTCTGAACATATGGCTCAAGATGAAATAAATGCAAGATTGGAACATGAGAGACAAGAAGTGGAGAGAGCTAAAATAGAATATGAGTAGAGGCTCCAAGCAATTAGAGAACTTGAAGAGTTGAAATTGAGGAAGGCTCAGCTCAATACTCAAATGGCTAATCTGCATAAATATGTGCCACCACACAAGTAGGTTAAAAATAATGTAGGCCCATCAAAATCCCCATAGGTCCATCAAAATGAGCCAAGTAGGCATCAAAATACCCCACCACAACATCAAGGTGTTCAACTACCTCCTTATCAGTAGCATATACCCCCACAAGGCCAACAATATGTGGCAAATAATAATCCATTGTACCAACGTCAGTATTACCAAAATCCTCCTCCACAATATGCAACCATGATCAAGTAGTTTGACTTGGCTGGATTTCAAATATGTCCTTATCCTATGGACAATAGTTGGAGAAGTCTTGTCCCAAAATTCACAGGAAGTAGTGCAATTTCAGCTAAAGAACATTTAAGGAGTTTTAATGCCTTTTTGCAAGATTTGGATATTCAGTATGAAGATGTGCAGATGAGGTTGTTTATGATGTCACTAATTGAAGACACCGGAGATTGGTTTAATAGTCTACCAATAGCTTCTATTCATGTGTTTTATGAACAATTTTTTGAGCAGTACGAGAATCAATATGCACCAGAATTTGCATTGCATGAATTGGTGACTATTCAGAAGCATCAAAACGAGTCATCTTATGATTTCAACCAGAGGTTTTCTAAATTGCATAATAAGATACCTCCTAGATCTAAATTAGCTGACCTTGTTGCATTAAGCATTTTTTTTAAAGATTTTGATCCTAAGACAGGATATGAGCTTAGGAACAGAGGTCCTAGAAATTTGGCTGAAGCTCAAAGGATAGTGCATACTATTGAAAATAATAGGAAGGCTGCAGGGATGATTTCCAAGAGGGATAACCCTAGGGTTCCCCAATATGCTCCTCCAAATAAACAAGAAAGCACATATAGGAATGAAAGGCCCAAACTACATATATTCCCTATAATATGAATTGGAGAGATGGAAATCCAATGATGGATAATAGGGCAATAAATAAAGAGACACCTAATCCTTTGAAGAAGAGAGGGACATACATGGTTGATAATAGTCCTTAGTGTTCAGTATGTGATATGCCACATTCTTCAGAACATTGTGTTGTAGCTCAGTCAGTGTCAGGAAAAGACATGGCAGAAAATAATAATGAAGAATACAATAATATCTATTTGACTTCTCATATTCTTCACTCGGCAGAGTAGGGGTATTCATCTTCAAAAGAAGGAGGATATGAATATGATTTTGATCATCAAAAATATATTGTTCACATGGCAGAGCAATAGATTTTTTCTAATTATGAAGAAAGTGATGATGAACAAGGTCCTCCTACCACATCATATCAGCCTAATAGGGGAAATATGAGGAGACCACCTAAGGAAGAAATTAAGAGATTGACTATTGTTGCAGTTGAGCAAGCTAAAATAAAGTATTGGCTCAGGAATAGAACACTTAATGAAAATGAAGGTGTTCCAAGAGGAATATTTTGAAGAATAATAAGATATCCCATGAAATATCATAAAAGACAAATGATGAGCATCCTAATAAAAAAGAACAAAAGTATGTCCCTAAAGAAGAAAATAAAGAATTCTCCAAAAACAAACAAAAGATGGATCAGACATCAAAGAGGGACATAGAGGCAAATAAAGGTGAATCAGTAGAACAAAGGAAGGTGATAAGAGCTGAAGGTGCATCTTTTGATTTTGTGCAAGCTTTATCCTAGCTAAAAATGCTTGTCCCATTACTTGAAATGATGAAAATTAAAGAGTATAGGGAAATTTTTATTCAATTAATGTATGATGGGAGAAATCAAAATGAGAATTTTGGAATTGCTGATAAGAAAGGAAAGATAAAAGTTGCAGAAGTTTTCTTAAATGATGCATTGATAAATACACCTCAAATTGACCCATTTTTTATTACCCTACTCATAAATTGTAAACCGATAAGAAATTGCATGATAGATTTAGGTGCTTCAATGAATATTATGCCAATAGGGGTAATGAAGCAACTTGGTTTATGGGTAGATATCGAGGGTGGTAAGTGTTATGCCATGGATAGTAGGCTTGTCCCAGTTGTGGGGATTGTGAAGGGTGTAGAAGTAAAACTAGCAAATTACCCACAGGCAACTTATAACATTGATATAACTGTGATTGATACACCTCCTCAGTTTGGTATGCTTTTATCAAGACAATGGACTGTAGCAGTTGGAGGTAATGTGCAGTTTGATTTATCATATGCCACAATACCAATTAATGGTGAAGAAGTGAAACTGTATAGAGAACCAAGGATGAATCAGATTGTTGAATATATTCCTCAAGAACAACTTAATTGCTTCTGTGATGTGTATTTGGGGAATTTTAGAGTAAAATTATCTCAGCCAAAATTAGCGAATACTCACCCAATTGATAGACTTGATTCTAGAAATCAACAAGGTGTGTGGAAAATGTATTTTGATGGGGCTTGCAGCCAAGAAGGTAATGGAGTTGGGATACTTTTCATATCACCTGAAGGTACAACATTTAAATATTCATTTTTGTTGGCTTTTGAATGTACAAATAATGTGGCAGAGTATGAAGCCTTGTTGATTGGTTTGAACATGGTTGTCAAACACAAGATTAAGTTATTGTATGTCTTGGGAGATTTTGAGCTAGTTGTGTCACAAGTTAGATCAAAATATGTTGCAAAGAATAAGAGGATGAAACAATATAGAAATTTTTTGTGGGATACAGTTGAACTATTTGATGCTTTTTCAATTGATTGGATAGATAGATCTAAAAATTAAATGGTCGACTTTTTTACTAATGTAGCCTTAAAGAGAGATGATATCACTTTGGCAGGAGTGTCTTAGGTTGAATTCAAAACAAGTTTTGTTGTTCCTGATAACATATATAGCTGGAAAGTTTTTAATGATGATACTAACCTTTTGAAATTTCTTCATTCTATAGATTAGTATGAGACACAGGAGATTGATTTTAATTCTTTTGTGGAAGAAGTGGATGGGAAACAAACTATATGTAGGAAGGAAATTTTGTAGCTTAAAACTAACAAACTTCCCAAAGGGCTTGTGGCATTGGAGAGAGTGTATGATGGGAATGATCATTCTCTCATGAATTTGACACCTGTTAAGAAAAAAGATGTTGAGGAAATGAATTTGGGAACTGAATTAGCACCCAAAAAGGTTTATATTGGAAAGAAAATAAACCCAACTATCAGATTATGTTGATTACATTGCTGAGAAAATACAAGCATGTGCTTGCTTGGTCTTATGAGGATTTGAAGGCATATAGAGAAGATCTTTTTCAGCATGAGATTCTACTTAAGCCAGACACAAAGCCATTCAAACAAAAGCAGAGGCCTATCAACCCAACTCTGGAACCTAATATGTAAGAGTAGCTAGAAAAGCTCAAATATGGAGGTATCATTAAACCCAATAGGCATTCATCATGGGTCTCAAATTTGGTTCCAGTCAGGAAAAAAAATGGGGACATAAGACTATGTGTAGATTTCATAAATTTGAATTTTTCTTCCCTAAAAGATAATTATCCTCTTCTAAACATGGAGGCAATATTGCACAAAGTAACGACATTTGAGCTATTGTCAATGATGGATGGATTTTCCGGATATAAGCAGGTCAAATTCAAATAATCTAAGTAGTACAAGACAACATTTACGACACCATGGGGAACGTATGTCTATGTCAAAATGTCATTTGGTCTCACTAATGCAGGAGCTACCTTTCAAAGGGCCATGGATGTGGCATTTGTAGATTTAATTAATGCTATAATGGTGGTATATCAAGATGATCTCACTACTTATTCCAAAAGGGAAGAGAATCATGTTGGGGACTTGGAGAAGATCTTCATCAAAGCTTTGGAATATGGTATTAGTCTCAATCCTAAAAAATTTCATTTTTCTATCATAGAGGGTAAACTTTTGGGGCATATTGTGTCAAAAAATGGGGTTAGGATAGATCTTGAAAGGGTAGATGCCATAGATAAAATTCCCATTCCCAAAACTATCAAATCCATCCAATCATTTTTTGGCCAAATTAATTTAGTTAGGAGGTTTATGTCCAATTTTGTTGAGATTGTTAAACCTATATCTTAGACGTTGAAAAAGGGAGAAAAGTTGGACTGGACTGCTGAAGTTATGGATGCCTTTGTATCTATAAAGAGAGCTATCAAAGAAGCCCCTATCTTGAAGTCTCTTGATTTTACTAAACAATTTCATATTTTTTCTTTTGCCTCATTTCATACCATAGTTGTTGTTATGTTACAGAAAAATGATGGTCATGAACAACCTATTTCTTTTTTTAGTAAGTCTTTGTAGGGGTCATAAATGAAGTATGATATTATGGAAAAATAGGCTTATGCACTGGTGGTGCAGGAGCACCTTAAAGGTCTTTTGGAAGATCTTGGCAATTTTGGCTTGTAGGTGGTTCTATCCAACCAATAAGGACTAATTATAAAGTCCCAAGGTAGAATTCATTTTTTTTAGTGGCAAACTTAGGTTGGTTTAGAACCTAGAGGTTTGGAAAAGTCTGAATGACAAAATTAGGCAAAACTAGACAAGGTGTCTTAGGAATTTGGCCTAAAAATGCAAAAAAGGAATTAATGATGTTCTAAGCCCGACCTAAGGGTCCTAGCACATGGGATAAAGGTATATAAGGTCATCCAAACCCTAATACCTAAGTTGGAAGTTCATTTTCATGAATTGAGACTTGGAGAACATATTTTGTGATTGGAATTCAGCAACTTTTAAGTGAATTTTTGTGTTTGAGCCTTCATCCAATCAAGAATTGATTGAGAGGACTGATCTGATGCTTTGAGTCTTTCTTTTGTGTCATTTAATTACTGTGTGAAGCATATATTATCCATTTAATTCAACTAGTTGTAATTTTGCATGTTTTGGTGTTCTTGGTTACACTGTCGGTTAAGGCCAGTTTTTGTAAATAATGATCCCCACTTGAATTCCTGTGGAAAGGCTACCATGGCCACTTGGAATCAAGTAGGGGACTATTTTTACAGTTTAAATAGTGTGTGTGGATTCTTGGTTTGCAGGGGAAGATTTGAATTCATCAAACACTAGAAGAGTGCAAGTGCATTCTAGCTAGTGGCTTGGAGAGGACAGCAGTAAAGAAAGTTGATAAATGGATTGGTTTGTGCCAATAAAAAGCATGAGAGTGTGGGAACATGTAGTCTAGACTTGTTTGTGAAAGGAGGAGAGTTGAGGAGGTCATTGAATCCCTCAAAGTTGGAAAAAGGAGCCAAAACCCTAGAAACCCTTGATTTTAGGGGGTATGAGGATAGTCATATGTTTGGCCATTTGGGAGACCTTACACCTGGTAAATATTGAAGCCTAGGGTACCACTAGAAAAAATATCCAAAAATATTTGGGGGTTGTTAAGACCAATTTTGTGAAAAGCCAATAAAACGGGTTCTAGGAGGCCTAATTGGGGTAAAAGGCTGCAAGGCCTGAAATTGGGTTTTCCTTGAATTTGATGGGTAAATGAAGAAAGAATCCTGCAAGAAGGATCAGAGTGGAGCAAGATCACCCTAAGAATAGTAGGAAGACCTATTCCAAGACCCAAGAAAAGGTTTGGGAGCTTTGTGGAAAAATTGAGCCCAGGGAAGCTAGTGGTGAATTGAGAGAAAAGGTGAAGAATTTGAAATTGGTGGAGAGTCTTATGAAGTGGGAGGGGTTTAGGAGAGATCCCTGAGTAGGGTAGAGTGGAATACCCTAGGAAGACCAAATAATAGGTCTTGGGAAGAGCAAGATTTCTCTTGAAGGATAGGACTCCCCATCAAATTGGTATCAGAGCCAATAAAGGCTTGGGAATTGAAACTAGTGAATGTCAGAGAGAAGTGAATCTATAGGAGAGAATACCATGGTGACCAATGCAAAGCTAGCTAGAGACTTGATATAGCAGCAAGAGAAGAATAGGCGTCTTGAAGAGGCTATGGAAGAGATGAAGCAAAAATTGGAAGAAGTTGTTGAATCGGCAAGCAAGACGAAGGTACAATTGGCAGAGGACAAAGGCAAGGGTAAATACCAAGTGGAGGAGGACATAGAACCAGAACCTGACCCTCCATTAGTAGAGGAACCCTTCCTCAAAGCATTGAAGGCATTGAGTGGCAAGGCACTTGAAGGTGTCCCTATGTTCACAGGAAGAATGGATGCCGAGTTGGTTATGGAATGGATAGAGGGAATGGAGAATCACTTTGAATGTGATGGAATTACAGAAGCAGAAAAGGTGAAGATAGCCAAATCAAGTTTAAGAGGACAAGCACTAACTTGGTGGAAGTTCTTGCAAGAAGAAAGAGAGATGGAAGGTAAGAGACCCATAAGAAATTGGAAGACAATGGTAGCTAAAGTGAAGGAGAACTATCTACCTAAGGACTATGACATCCAATTGCACAAGAAGAGACAAAATCTCAAACAAAGAGACCTAGATGTAGCTACATATATAGAGGAGTTCCAAAAGCTAAGCCTTAAATCTAGAGTGCAAGAATTTGAAAGCATCAAGGTTGCTAGGTATCTAAACAATCTTAGATGGAGCATACAAGAGGAGTTGAGTCTTTTCGCACGTACTACCCTCCATAGCTGCTATCAAATGGCTATTAAGGTGGAAGAGAAACTAAAAAAGAAACAAGATTCCAATACTAGAGGTAAAGGAAGAGGTAGAGACTCTAGAGGTGGACATAGAGGTAGTTTTGGTGGAAGGAACAATGAGAATAGAAACCAAGGTGATGCTAAGGGTGGTGAACAATCCCATGAGTCAAATAGTAGAGGGGGATATAGAGGTAGAGGCTCTAACAATGGAGGAAGAGGTAGATCAGGAGGCTTTGGGAGAAGCTCTCATTTTGCTTCCATGAAATGCTACAATTGTGGACAGTTGGGTCATCCGGCTTATAGGTGTCCCGACAAGCCAGCATCTTCACAAGGTGAGAGGAAGATCAACTATGCTCAAGAAGAGGACTGCTCCAAACATTCAGAGGTGAGTCTAGATTTAGAGAAAGGTGAGAATCTCATGTTAAGAAGGATCTTGATCAAAGCACCTACCGAGGATGAACACAAACAAAGGAGAGCTCTTTTTAGAGTCAAGTGCAAGATACTAGGAAATGTTTGCAATGTCATCATTGATTCAAGGTCTACTGATAATTTCATCTCAGAGGAGGCAGTACAAAAGCTGAAACTCATCAAGATACCCCATGTGTGCCCTTACAAGGTTACTTGGTTGAACAAGGGGCAGAATATACTAGTCAATGAACAAGTGTGGGTTAAGTTTACTATAGGAAAGTATCAAGACAAGATACTATGTGATGTGTTACCAATGGATGCATGCCATTTGCTGCTTGGAAGACCATGGCAATATGACAAGGAGGTAGTACACCATGGCAAGGAGAATAAGTACTCATTCAAGAAGGATGGAGTGACTTATAAAATTCAGTCTTTGTTAGAAGAAAATACAGTGGAAAAGGCATAAACTAGTGTCCTTTTGATGAGTGGAAAGGAGTTCCTAAAAGACATCAAGGAGGAAGAAGGAGTTGTCTATGTAATCATGTTAAAGCCAAAGGAAGAAGAGTCACCTAATCAGCTACCTATGACAACGGAAGTGAAACAACTGTTGGATCAGTTCAGGGATATAATTTGTGAAGGTACACCAGCTACACTACCACCTAAGAGAGCAATCAGTCATCAAATAGACTTTATACCAGGAGCAACACTACCTAACAAGGTTGCATACAAGATGACATCGGAGTAGAATAAAGAGATAGCAAGACAAGTTCAAGAACTTTTGGATCAAGGGTTGATCAGAAAGAGCATAAGTCCATGTGTTGTTCCAGTTGTGTTGGCACCTAAAAAGGGAGATAAGTGGAGAATGTGTACTGATTCTAGGGTCATAAATAGGATAACCATTAGATATAGGTTTCCTATTCCTAGGATAGAAGATCTAATGGATTGTTTAGGGGGTGCTAAGTACTACTCTAAGATTGATTTTAAAAGTGGTTATTATTAGATTAGGATGAAAGAGGGAGATGAATGGAAGTCAGATTTTAAAACTATAGAGGGGTTATATGAGTGGTTAGTAATGCCATTTGGGCTTACAAATGCACCCAGCACTTTTATAAGGGTGATGAATGAGGTCTTGAAGGACTTTATAGGAGTCTTTGTGGTTGTCTACCTAGATGATATCCTCATCTTTAGCAAAACAAAAGAAGAACATATGAAGCACCTAGAACTTGTGTTGAAGAAACTTCAAGAGGAGAAGCTCACCATCAATCTTGAGAAGAGTGAGTTCATGAAGCAAGAGCTAATCTATCTAGGATTTGTAGTATCCCAAGGGAACTTGAAGATGGAAAAAAGCAAGGTTGAATCCATTCTCAATTGGCCTACTCCCAAGATAGGGATAGAAGTTAGGAGTTTCCATGGATTGGCACAATTCTATAGGAAGTTTGTGAGAAGGTTTAGTGAAATCTGTGCACCGGTTCTTGACACCATCAAAGGAGGACTGAAAACTAAGTTTGTGTGGACCAAAGAAGCCAATGAAGGATTTGAAAGGTTGAAGAGGGAGATAGCTACCCAACCTATCCTAGTTCTACCAAGCTTTGACAAACCATTCATAGTGGAATGTGATGCAAGTAACATAGCAGTTGGGGTTGTTCTAAGCCAAGAAGGCAGGCCGGTGGCATTCTTTAGTGAAAGGCTAAATGAAGCAAATTCTAGGTACTCATCCTATGACTTAGAGCTATATGCTTTAGTGCAGGCTCTTAAGAAGTGGAGGCACTATCTATTGCCAAAAGAATTTGTGGTATACACTGATAATTAGGCCTTAAGTTACATCGACACCCAAGAGAAGCTCAGTTTGAGGCACATCAAGTGGATGGAGTTTTTGCAATCATACACCTTTACCATCAAGCATAAGAAGGGGGTTAACAACAAGGTTGCTGATTCTCTTAGTAGGAGGTTGCTTACTATCCAAGAGATACAGCTGCAAAGTACAGGGGTTGAAGGATTTAAAGATCTATATGAAGGAGATTCTGATTTCTCAGAAATATACAAGGTATGTACTGATTTTGAGAACCATTTTCATAGTGAATATGCTGATTACACCTTGCAAAATGGTTTATTGTTTAGGGGAAAGCAATTGTGTGTTCCTATAGGTTCCATGAGGGAGAATCTAATCCAAGAAAAGCATAATGGAAATTTGAGTGGTCACTTTGGTTTGAACAAGACACTAGACTTAGTGGAGAGGTTCTATTGGTGGCCTAAAATGCAAAGAGATGTAAGAAGGTATGTTGAACAATGTGGAGTATGTCAAAAGGCAAAGGGAACATCAAGCAATGCAGGTCTTTATCAGCCATTACCCATCCCAAGTAGACCATGGGAATGCATAAGCATGGAATTCATAGTAGGGCTACCTAGGACACCAACTGGTTTTGACAGTGTGTTTGTGGTAGTGGACAGATTTAGCAAGATGAGACATTTTATTCCATGCAAGACAACACATGATTAAAGTTAGATTGCACACCTATTCTTCAAGGAAGTAGTGAGGATACATGGGTTTCCAAAGAGTATAGTTGCAGACAGAGATGTGAAGTTTATGGGGCATTTTTGGAAAACTCTTTGGAAGAGGCTAGGAACCAACTTGTCTCATAGCTCAACATATCATCCACAAACGGATGGACAGATAGAGGTGATCAATAGGGTACTTGGGAACTTGTTGAGATTCTTAACTAAGGAGTATGGACAAGGATGGGAGCAAGTGATTCCACAAGCATAATTTGCTTACAATGATAGCACAAATAGGACTACGGGTAAGAGTCCATTTGAGATAGTCTATGGTTTACATCGAAGGGGTGTACTTGAGCTTAGAGATCTGAAAGGTTATGAAGGAATTACTAGACATGCTAATGATTTTTCTCAATCAATGTGAGAGGTTCATGAGCAGGTAAGGAAGACATTGATAGAGGCTAATCAAAAGTTGAAGGCAAAAAGAGATGAAGGGAGAAGAGAATTACAATTTGAGATAGATGATTTGGTGATGGTAAAATTGAACAAGGCAAGGTTATAGAAAGTCATACCAAGTAAGTTGTAGATGAAGAGGATAAAGGTATATAAGGTCATCCAAACCATAATACCTGAGTTGGAAGTTCATTTTCATGAATTGAGACTTGGAGAGCATATTTTGTGATTGGAGTTCAGCAACTTTTGAGTGAATTTTTGTGTTCGAGCCTTCATCCAATCAAGAATGGATTGAGAGGACTAATATGATTCTTTGAGTCTTTCTTTTGTGTCATTTAATTACTGTGTGAAGAATTAGATTAGCCATTTAATTCAACTAGTTGTAATTTTGCAAGTTTTGGTGTTCTTGGTTACACTGCCGGTTAAGGCCAGTTTTTGTAAATAATGATCCCCACTTGAATTCTTGTGGCAAGGCTACCATGGACACTTGGAATCAAGTAGGGGACTTTTTTTACAATGTAAATAGTGTGTGTGGAGTCTTGGTTTGCAGAAGAGTTGAATTCATCAAACACTAGGCGAGTGCAAGTGCATTCTGGCTAGTGGCTTGGAGAGGACAGCAGTAAAGAAAGTTGATAAATGGATTGGTTTGTGCCAATAATGAGCATGAGAGTGTGGGAAAATGTATTCCAGAATTTTTTGTGAAAGGAGGAGAGTTGAGGAGGTCATTGAAGCCCTCAAAGTTGGAAAAAGGAGCCAAAACCCTAGAAACCCTTGATTTTAGGGGGTATGAGGACAGTCATATGTTCAGCCATTTGGGAGACCTTAAACCTAGTAAATATTGAAACCTAGGGTACCACTAGAAAGAATATCCAAAAATATTTGGGGGTTTTTAAGACCGATTTTGTGAAAAGCCAAGAAAACAGGTTCTAGGAGGCCTAAAATTGGGTTTTTCTTGAATTCGATGGGTAAATGAAGAAAGAATCCTGCAAGAAGGATCAAAGTGGAGAAATATCACCCTAGGAATAGTAGGAAGACCTATTCCAAGACCCAAGAAAAGTTTTGGGAGCTTTGTGGCAAAATTGAGCCCAGGGAAGCTAGTGGTGAATTGAGAGAAAAGGTGAAGAATTTGAAATTGGTGGAGAGTCTTATGAAGTGAGAGGGGTTTAATAGAGATCCATGAGTAGGGTAGAGTGGAATACCCTAGGAAGACCAAAGAATAGGTCTTGGGAAGATCAATATTTCTCTTGAAGGATAGGACTTCCCATCAACTAGTCAAAGCAACAAAGGCTTTCAGACCTTACCTTGTTGTAGTTGAGGTAATTGCTTATGTCCCACATGCAGTTGTGAAGGATATCCTGGTGCAGACAGAAGTGATAGGGAAGAGATGTAGATGGATTAATAAATCCCAAGAGTTCAACATAGAGATTCAAATTATCAAATTGGTAAGAGGCCAAGGTCTGGCTAGGTTGATGGCAGAAACAAATATTGAAGCAAACCGAATCTGTAGTGTAGAAGGTAAGGAAGAGGTCATAGCAAGTATTGAGAATACTCCGTGGTATATAAATATGATGCATTATCTGAAGCACATTAAATGCCTAGAAGGGTTGAATGATAATCAAAGGAGATCTTTGAAGTTGCAGGCTTCTAAATATGTTTTCTTAGGAGGGGACCTATTTTGGAAGAATAGGGATGGTATATTGTTGTTTTGTCTAGATGAATCCCAAGAAAAGTATGTCTTGAAAGAAATGCACGAAGGGGTATGTGGAGGCCATTATTCTGCTAAGACTACTGCACACAAGGTTCTCAGGGCTGGTTATTATTGGCTTAGATTATTTAATGATTCCTTTGCATATGTGAGGAAGTGTGAGGCTTGTCATAAATTTTTAGGAAAGTTGAAGTATCAAGGAGCATTGCCAGTTAGACCTTTGTAGGTGGAAGCACCTTTTCACCAATGGGGAATTGATTTCATTGGAGAAATACAGGAAAGATCAAGTGGAGGACATAGATGGATACTAGTGGCCACAGATTATTTTACTAAGTGGGTGGAGGCTATCCCAACTAAGCAAGCAATGAGAAAAGTGGTGATGAATTTTCTGATGGAGAATGTTATAACCAGATTTGGCACCCCAGTTAGATTAATCATAGATAATGGGATGTGTTTTAGATCTAGTGAGTTTAAGATTTTTGTAAAATGTATGGAATTAATATTTCCTATTCTGCCCCATACCATCCACAAGCAAACGGCCAAGCAGAGTCAAGTAATAAAAATCTTTTGAAGATAGTAAGTAGGATGTTGGATACAAACAAAAAGGCATGTGATTCGAATTTAAGATTGGTTGTATAGGCAGATAGGATTACAGTGAAAGGGCAATTGGAAAATTGGTATATGGGACACAAGCTAGGATTCCATTGCAAAATCTTTTTCCAGTCTATAACTTTATTCTACAAGAAGAATTGGATATTTTTGGTCTAATGGAGGAAAGAATGGAGCAGCTTGCAGAGCTTGATGAAGTGAGAAGAGTGGATCAGAAGCAGAATGTGAAACTGTAGTCACAAATGAGGTACCTTTTTTATAAAAAGGCCAAGGAGAGAAAGTTTGAAGAAGATGATTTGGTGTTGATTTGGAACGCTCATTGTCAAGAGAAGGGAAAACATGGCAAGTTTGAATCCTTATGGTTGGGTCCTTTTGTGATAATTGTTTAAGGAGGTGAAGACTCCTATTTCCTACAGAATATGTCTGGAGAGGAGTAGGAGTTGCCTATACATGGGTAGTTCCTGAAGCACTTCTTCTCTTGAGGATCAGCAGAGGGTTAAGGATTGCCAGTGCATGGACAATTCTTAATAATCGTCATTAAATATTTTTTCCATGTACAGTGGTTTAGGAAATTTTGAGGGGTCTGGGTTTTCCAGTACATGGACATTCTCAGGAATTCCCTTTTTGGAAGAGTTGCTTTCTTTTCATGTATAGTAGATTAGGGTCATTATCACCTTCCATTCTCCATGCTGCTCTTTCCATCTTCCATCTCCTCCACTTTTTCATTCCCTCCATCCTCCATTGCCTTCATTTTCTGGACCATTCATATCTTGGTATGCTCTCCCAGTTGTACGCTGGATTCTTGCAGTAATTTGTTAAACCACTCATCTGCAACAAGAGCCACTGTTAGAACCAAAATTTCCATTAAAGAACCTAAATGATTTTTTCCATTCTGAACCTAATATTTTCACTATCGGTTCATAAAAAATCATTCACCACCCTAAGAATGGCTATGTCGCCCCCATTAAAATCCGTTCTCCTATCTTTTCATAAAATAATTCATTCTACCCCCATTCATAACATTAAAATTCCTTACACTGTCATTGCTTATCTTTCATGGCTTTCACCACTTTACCATGACCTTTTGCAAAGTGGCTCATGGTATAGCAATGATGGTTAGGCATTATCGTGATAAGATTTACCGCTATGCTGCACACGGTCAACTCATACACTGTGGTAGCACGGTAAAAAATCAGCAATCGACGGAGACAAGCAGTTAACAGTGAGGTAGCATCGAACTGGCAGTTATGAACAGTCACCACAATATCGTCGATGGTCAAGTCTGAGACTGTGGTGACTACGGTGATGGGGTTAGAAACCAGTGAGGCAGCGAAGTGGTGGTCAAAAAATGGTTACCGTGACATCGCCAGTGTTTAGGATGATGACCGCGGTAACACGGTAGACGGTGAGGGAGACAGTAAGTGTCGAGTACCGCATGACCGCTGACGATTAAAGCATGGATAGTGATAGGGCGGTATATGAAAGGAAGACTATGGAAATCTCACCGTGATGTTGTGGCTGGTCAAAAATTTGACCGCAGTAGTGTGGTAAAGAGTTGGCTGGCGGCAAAGGTGGCAGCGAAGATAACAGTGAATACTAGTCACTGCTATACCGCGGGTGAATAGAGCAAAGACCGTGGTAGTTCGGGTAAGAGTAGAGGTAACAACTAAGTTTAAGAACCGTCATATCACCACTGATAAAATTTACACCCATGGTAAAGTGCTAGATGTAATAAAGCTACGGGGAAGTAAAGGATAACAAGCGATAATGTAAAAAGGCAAAATCAAAGATAGAACTATAGTTTGAAATATTTAATTTTCAGAAAGGCAATTCAATTAAATATTTTAAATTCTATTAATGAATGCAAATGGATGTAACAAAAAATGAAGGGTCACAACCCTTGGTATTTACTGTATAAATATTTCAGAAAACCAGTCACAGAAGAGGTAATGGCACAAAACAGAAGCCTAAAAATTGGGTTTTCAGCTCTGTAAGGGGAGTTTTTAAAGCCTGAAGGGGCTAGGTCACCCAAGATGGTGACCTAGTCCACCTAGTGATTTTTTTGATATTTTTCTGAGTTTTTGGATTGATACAGGTGGTTTTTGTGTTGTACAGTGCAGAGCTAAGAAGATAATGCAAAATTTCAGAGATATGCAAAAATGCAACCTATTATGTTGAAGAGGGATGAGATGAGGTATGGAATCCTAGAAAAACTATTATAGAAGCTGAGGAAACTTACGCCATTTTGCGTGACCTATTCCTTCTGTCGAGAAAATGTTTCGTGGCCCGTTTCTACCAAAAGGGTACTCAGATCCACCAAAAAACCCAAAATGCATGTATGGTGAGACTAGGTCACCCCTAATGGTGACCTAGTCCCTTTCAGCCTTTTGGGAAGTCTGAAAGTGGAACCTTGAGATCTCGGTTTGCACTTTTTGCTTCTCCAAGTGTCTGGTCCCAAAAATGCAGGATTTGATCTTTGAGTGTTCTTCGAGCTTCAACTAGGTTTTTTCCAACCTTAGTGAGCTTGGATGAGTTGTTGGATGATCTTTCACCTTGTTTATTTTCCCAATCTATCTACAAGACCTGCAAATCACAAAAAGACGGAAAACTTGTTGATTTTTAGAGTATGGGGCCTTGCCTTGGTCAAGCCCCTTTGTAGATAAAATAAAGAGACAATGAAGTAAAGCATGGAAATATGGAATGGCGGATTCAATACCTTATCATGATGAGAGATCTTGAGTTGTTGTAGCAATCATCCCTTGAATGCTTCAGCAAAGATGTCTTGTTGACTTGGAATGTGAAACCCTAGCTTGCTTGAGAAGGAGGAGTGGATAAGGAGTGAAGAGTTGTGTGAGAGAGGAAAAATGGGTGATTCATAATGAGTAATTAGGGTTTTGAAGCTTATTTATACAAGTTATGCCCTAATTTTCCTGAAACAACATCATACAAGCTGACCTTAGGGTTTTAGAGACCAAAATCTTGAAAGAAATCAAGTTTAATTCAAATTTTATGCCACATGGGACTAGTTCGCCCAAGGTGGCGACCTAGTCCACTTGGGAATTTTACATTAGTTTTTGGGGATTAAAATATTATTATTATAGTTTGTCGGGATTGTCTCACAAAACACACTGAAGTTGGACATATATGAGGATTAAGGGGTCATTATTGCATAACAAGGGGTTGATTAAGTGATGACAAGCCTAGGAGAGTGTGAAAATGTTTTACAACACCTTACAACACATCAACACAAGGCTTGGAAAGGGGTAAAAAGAGGTTGAAAATGGTCCAAAGTCCATAGGCAAGGCTCCAAATGAGCGAAAAGTGTCAAAGTCCACACTTTTTGGAAACACAATAAGGAGATGGAAAATAAGAAGAGAACACATAAGGAATTCGTAGTAGGAGAAGTCATGGTATATTTGAGAAAAGAGAGATTTCCAGTTGGGACATATAATAAACTGAAGATGAAGAAATTTGGACCTTGTAAAATCATCGGGAAGTTTGACTTAGGGAATGCATACGAAGTGGAGCTATTGAAGGAGTTTGGAATATCAACTATATTCAACATTACATATTTACACCAGTATCATGAAGGAGAGCCACCAAATGATAGAGAAGTTGGTTTACCAGATCAAATAACACATCATCCATAGGAAATTGAGGAAGTTCTAGACAAAAGAATTGGACACAACACTAGAGGAAGGATATACAGGGAATATCTAGTCAAATGGAAAGGAAGACCGAAGGAAGATTCGTCGTGGACTTCTCAGGATGAGGTAGACCATATTGGTTTTCCTCTAGTTCTCAGAAAGTGAGAGGCTCACTTTTCTTCAACCTTGGGTGTCTGATGCAGGAGCATCCCCGGTTGCAAGCAATCTTGCATCAACCAACAACATTTTCATTCTTGTTCTTTCTTATATTACCAGAGCCAGTCTCAACTTTTATCCAAGAATTAACAAAGACCTATATGTTTTGGATGATGCTTGCACATTTCATCAACTTTGAGATTTGGAACCTCTTGAGGCCGATGCGGACCTTTTCTGGAGCTGGGAATCAATATATATATGCATTGTGTAGTTGCATTAAGGTATTAGTAATAATAATGATAGAAAGATAGCAAGATAGAATAAAAATATGAGTCTTGACCTGCATGTAAGTTTGGGCTTAGCACCAAATCATTCTATAAATTTATAAGCCAAAAGGCAGGGCATGTTGTTAGTAAATAATTGATTGATCATTCATATATAAATTCATGTGTGATTTTTATTACAATTCTTTGAGTTTCCATTGTGTCTACTCTTGTTGTAATTTTGGACAGTCCTATTCCTGGAACCTCATCCTTGACTACACCAAAAACTTGATTTCTCAGGCATATTCCTCGATACCATCATTTATGTCTTCATATTCATCATTCAAATACAATTTGGCAACATATTCATCATCCATGAAATTAGAAAATGCAACCATTACCTCGATTGTTTTTGCAACATCTTCTTCACCATAGTGTACTACATTTGTATAACCATCTTCATACACTGTATGCACTTCTCCTCCTCCTTTAGACTCTTTTCCATCTTCATTTTCATCTGCTACACCTATAAACACATACTCACAAATATTGTTAGAAATAAAATCTTGAGTCTCAATGGACCCATCTTCATCACATTTTTTCTCTTCCTTAGATAGCTTTTTCTCTTCCATCATCAACAAATACTTCCAAATGTTTGGTTCTTCTATCCTCTCTTTCATTTTCCTTTGAATGATCTTTTCGATGGGCCACTTTACCTTCTTTCTTATTGGTAAATGTCAATCGTTTTCTTGGATTGTTTTCTCAAGAAGCTACTACATCTCATTTTTCATTCTATTTTCCATTTCTTCCTGAATTTATTTAATTTTCTCTAATTCTTGCCTCAAATCTAATATCTCTTTCTCAATATCAATTTTCTTTTCCTTCTCAACCTTCTTCTTTATCTCACTTTTCTCTTTTCTTTTCACTTGTTTCTTGCTTGGTGCCTCCTTACTCTACAAGTCTCCATGGAATATTCTCCTCAACATGTCCATTCTTCTTTCTCAATAAATTCTCTTTCACCTTGCTGATTCTTTTCTTAATGATACCTCACCTTAGGCCTCCTTCTTTTCCCTTGGCTGTCTTTTGGCATCCAAGTTCTTGCTTCAACCTGCAAAAAGATAAAACACAAACTCCAAAAACATTCCTTCCCAGATCTTTGAGCTCTGATACCAATTTTATGTAGATAAGGGTTAGATAATCTTTCACCAACTCCAATGAATCAATATTTCAAGTTCTCAAGCATTAAATGTGGGTTTTTGGCCTCTTGGCTTCAATCTCCTAGTAGTACTTCCTACCTGGTTTTTCCATCATAAATTCTTGGGAAGACCTCAAACCCAAACTATAAAATCATTTTTAAGTACCCTTTTGGCTCTTATTTAACATATCCCAAAATTAGGGTAGGTTGTTTTGTATGGACAATCCCTAACTTTGACTATCCTATTTATTGAACCTAAGGCATGGTAGAAGCAAATTGATGTTTTTTTGGCCATAATTTTCAAACAAGACTTGATACCAAAAATATGAACATAGTTCTAGATACCCATTTTGTCTTTATACAACATACTAAGAATTAGGGTAGGTTTTTTTTGGAAAACAAGACTCAAATTTGGACTATTCTCCCTCAAATTAGGCCTACTAAGGTTTTGGGTTGCCCGAGGTAAAATGGCTCTAACTTGCTTGAAATGTAATGGATTTAAGTGCTAAAAAAAGGAGAATAAAATGATTCAAATTTTCACCAATTCCAATAAGTTTTAGGTCATGGTGAGGCTTTACAAGTCCATATTCAATCCTAGAACAACAAAATCACATTCAGAATTGCAAAAACAGAGATAGTTTTATTGATTTTTCTTTAAATTACAACTTGCCCCCCTTGGCTTCGACCTTACCAAGCCTTTTAAAACATTTAAAACTATTTTATAATGGTTCTCAACTAACTTTTCAACTTACAACCATTCAAATTCTTACTTTATGCAACATTGACCCTTCATATTCCACATTGTGCAATTTGACAACATTTGCAACATTGACAACATTTTACATTTTTTTGCAACAAGACCCCTAATGACCCAAAACTAACTCAAGAACCTATTAAATGGTCTTATAAGACCTTATTACATGAAAATGGACTCAATTAAAACAAATTTTCAATATTTTACCCCTCTTTTGGCATGAAAGCATTATGGGTGCCCTTCCACCAAACAAACACCATTGGAAGACGCTAAAGGAGTAGGTTGCCAAGATCCTCCATCTTTACATCCAACATTTGTCTCACTAGCCAATAAATACAAATTTCATGGTCCTATTAAGAATTTACATTTATTGCATCTTATATCCAAGACTAAACGAGCCTTAGACACACTTCTCAAACTAGGATACATTACATTACCACCCATTTGTGACCAAGAAGATAAGATATGAAAGAGTATAAAATATGTCTTACTATGCATATCATAGAATACTTGGCATCTTACTAATGAGTGTCATGATTTAAAGAGGAAATTAAGATAATTTGATCCTTATACTGATGAAATTGAATGTATGTAGATTTTCATTTGATTCTCTCCTTGCCATGTGTGGTAGTTGTAGTATCACACAATACTCACTATCATGCATGGGGGTATAAACTAATCTTTATGTATTCATATTTCATTTCACAAGGAGCAGAATATCATCATCCATATGGGATCATCTTTCTACCTACACTGGGGGGGAAGGGGTTATGTAGCCTTGTGTTAGGTTCATTCCTTCTAACAAGGGATCCCTTCATTTCTCTTTAAAATGTTAGTGTAGCAAGTACACTAACATTTTAAGGGGGGGCATAGAGTCCCCTAATGATTGTTCACATAAGACATGTGGTCCCTTCTTAGTGATGATAGCATACATATCATAGGAAGTGTGACCTTACCAACCAAAGTGTGGCCTTCTTTCTTTATGTGAAGTATCTCCTTTGTGATGATATTGGGCTCGATGTACCCTAAGTGAGTGATCTTTCTTGACATATGGTTTTCCCCTTGGTAGTAATATTATGGCTAGTATTCCCTAAGGTGTGAGTCCTCTATTCCATGAGTTGTCCTCTCTTTTTGGTGATGTCATGTGTGGTATTCCCTAAGATGTGACCTTTCATGTATTGAGTAAAATCCCCCTTTTTGTTTTTGTGAATCACCTTTTTGTGGTGGTTTTGTTCTAACACCCCTTGAGGTTTTAACCTTATCCTATCATCATTTGTGGACCCCCTAAGGTGATTTTTTTTTCATCCCCCAAAATGTTAAACCTTGTACACCCCCTAAGGTGAGTTTTTGTTTATCCCTTGAGACATTAAAAATTGTGCACTCCTAAGGTGAGTTTTTGTTTGTCCCCCAAGATATTAAACTTTGTGCACCTCGTGTCACACTTTTAGCCAACTTATCAGTACAACTGAATTTAAGTATTTCTAACTAAAAAATAATTTTGGTCAAACATATGATCTAGTAAGATTAGTTCTAGCTAAGTTAGATACTTCCACAACTTTTTCAACTAAAATTCTTGGCTAAAAATATATGGAGCACCACTTTGAGTCCAATTTACCAAAAAATAAAATTATTTGAAAAACTTGAAGTTTCAATAACTCCTACTAATGCAAATAACATTTTTTTTTAAATATAAAAATACCCTTTTGTAGATCCATAAGTTTAATTTTCAAAAATATATTTATTTTAATAGATTAATTATTATTTATATTTATTTATTTTTTTTACTAAAAGTAGCTTATGAGCACAAAATATTAGGTTCATTACCATGCCAAGGAAAAATGCTAAAACTTATTAAAAAAAATTGAAAAAAATATGATGCACTAGATAAAAGAATCTATTTCAAGATAGTATATTTTTTTTTCCATTTTAGATAAATATTTAATATGAAAGTTGACATCCCATGGAAACAACTATTTTTTTATTCACACAGATTTTAATATTTATTTAAAAATATATATTTATTAAAAATGGAAAAAAAAATGTCCATGCACTAAAGTTTCAACTTATAAATACACAAAAAAAGTTTGAAAGAAAAAAAAAAAAAATTACAATAAAAAATTTGGCATCTCATGCAACTTTAATTTTCAGCATAATTTTATTAGCAACTAAATTATAGTGTTAATTTATTAAAAACTAGTTTAAATTTATTTAATTTTTAATTTTAAAATACAAACATAAAATATTCTAAAAATACATATTTTACTAGTTTACATCATTTCAAAATTCAAAACATATATACCACTTTTTAGTGATTCAAGTTTAAAAGTTGGATCAATGTTGGTCGTTTCCTTTATAAAATGTTACACAAATTTGTGCTTTTACCCATGAGTTTTGTTCATCCCCTGAGACATTAAACTTTGTGTACCCCCTGAGGTGATTTTTTATGTGCTCCCTGAAGAGATATTTTTGTAAGATAATTCATGGATTTAGCATAATGGAGCTTGTTGGGTCATTAACTTGAGCATCCCTTCTTAACATGGCCACCTAGCATAACACACCTTGCTTTCCAATGGAGCCATGTGTTTCATGAGTAACATGGCATAACACAACTTTCTAGTCCTCATGGGAGCATTCCTTTATTCAATGGATGGAATTTTGTATTTGAGACAATTTAAGACTGGGGTCCCTTTATCTTACTAACTCGAATATTTTAGTACTAAACTTGTGTTTTGTTGTGTGTCTTTTTATGTGTCCTCTCTGTGTTTTCATTATGTAAATACATCGTGTTGCATTCATTTTGTACCTATTTATGTGTTTTCATTGTGTATGCTTTGTTTTTCTTGACATGTATGTTTGTGTATGTTGTCTTGTTGCTTATCACACATGAGTGTGTTCCTTTATGATTATTTTGTTTTGTTAGAGTAAAAGGTATTTCCTAATTACTTTATTTAATTATTAGGTTTATTTTCCGCTAATTAATTAATCTTACTTGGGTCATTTTTTCTTTATGTCTCCTGTCATAGGATAAGGACATATTTCATGATCTTATTTTATCCTCACCTAGGGTGTCTAGGTTAATTATCCTTTTATAAGGATTCTATTTTGTATAATCATTAAGAATATGCACATTAATCAATGTTTCATGTTGTTTTGGATCAATAGCTCTTGGCCTCCGTAGTTTTTCTATTCTCTCTTTATGTGAAAAGTGTTTTGATTGTAGGTGATCCTTGGGAGCTATGGAGTTATTTTTTACCAACTTCAACATGGTATTAGAGTGTGGATTTAGTGAACCCCTTCATAAATTTCTTGATTTTTTTGGATGTTGTGGTTGTGTTGTTGATATGTGGATGTCATTAATGTCAACACTATTACCATTGATGATTTTGAAGGTTGTATATGTCGAGGATATTGAGAAAATTATAATAAATATGTTGAAGGTTTTCTATGAAGTTGTGAAGTGTTGTGAAGTTCAGCGTGGTGGAAAATTCAGTATGTTGTTATTTAGGTGTTGAACTTTAAAGGGTTTGTTGTTGAGCCTATCTATTTTATACTCTAGAAGTTTCAAAGGTTTTGCATAAATATTTGTGCAAGTTGTGTATTTTTGTGTTCCTACAACTATTTTGTTACTGTAGTTGATGTTTCTGGAAGAAGAGAACATGATTCTGGTAATCTCAGTTGTTGCATATGCTTGTGCAGTGTTTGTTGATGTTTCTAGATTATGCTATATCCTTGTTGCACATCCATGTTGATTGGTGTGATTGTGATTGGAGATTTTTCCATTGTGTGTTTGGGTTTTCATGTTCTTGGTTGACATGATGATTGTAACGTGTTGTGGATCCTCATGGATTAATCTTTTAATGTTTGGCATGTTCGAGGAATTTTTTTTAGGTCCTCATTATGTTGTGACCGAATTCAGTTGGTGCGCATGAAGATTTTTTCATGAATTGGGCTGATAGTTTTTAATTCATTTATTCTTTATCTTTGGCCGATAAAGTTGTTGATGTAATTCCATGAAGCGAATATATAATATTGATTGTTTTCTTCATTTTCAAGATGTGATCATGAAGTGTGTATGTGAAATGTGCGAATAAAGATCAGATCATTTGATTTTAGAGAAGAGTGTGAAGAATATTGAGTGAAGTGTGAAGAAGTGTTTGTGTGCCTAACCGAAAATTTCATTAGGCTTTTGAAGAAGCTAATTCCTCAGTTCAACCTCTTCAGATGGATTTAATCTGAAATTTTTATATAAGATAGTGATTATTCTTTGAGCAGTGAGCTCTAGGTAGTGTGCCAGAATGCATGTGAATTCCTTATTCATTCTCATTATACTTTTAACAAGGTATAACCTTGTGGACTAACATCCACCGTGGTGTTTCCCCTAACAAGGTTTCCACATATAAAATATTGGTGTTCTTATGTTTTTGATGTGTTGTTGATTCATGCTTTCACTATTAATTATCAGATCTAAGATTAAAGGATAATAAGGTCGAATAAGTTTTAAATTTTGTGACAATTGATTCCCCCCCCCCCCCTCTTAGTTGTCTATTCTTGTTTTTCCAACAATTAGTATCAGATCAGGTTCCTCTGAAGAAGTTTAATAGCTTTAGGTAATCTGAGATGGCATCATACAAGAAGGATAGTCCTAGATTTGATGGTACAAACTACTCTCTATGGAAGGTTAGAATGGAGTGTCATTTGAAGTGCATTGGTGAACCCTTCTGTAAGATTACAAAGAACTCATATACTATTCCTCATAATGGTCCCTCTACTTGTGATGAGATCAAGGAATCTGAAAATAATATCAGGGCTATAGAAGCATTACTAAGTGCTCTAACAGATTCAGAGATGAAAAATTTGATGGTTCTGTAGATAGCACATGAGATCTGGAAGAAACTGGAAACATTGTATGAAGCAGATGTACAAGTGAAACTTGCTAAGCTACAAAGTCTGAAAGGCAAGTGGGAAAACTTGAAGATGATTGAAGATGAAAACATTATTACTTCCATGCAAAAAGTAAATGAGCTAGTGTTGGGTATTAGATGTGCCGGTGGAACCGTGGAAGAAGATGAGATTGTGGCCAAAATACTTAGATCATTGCCTACTTCTTACAAAATTAAATATCATGATATTGAAGAGCTCAAGACAGTAACAAATGTGACAAGAGATATGCTGATTGGAAAACTTGTTGCCTTTGAGTTGAGTGAATTTGGTGAATCTACCCATAAGATAGAATATGCATTTAAAGCTACTATATCCGGAAGAAACCAACAGAGATATGATCTGGGAGAAAGTTCCAGAAAGACATTCAAGTATGAAGATGAGATGAAATAGATTGAAGATAAAGAAAGAGAGTTAGAAGAGCTGGAAGCATTGATTGTGAAAAGAGAAGCTAGAGGACAAGGTAAGTATAAAATGAATTTGCCTATTAAATGTTTTTCTTGCAGTAAGATAGGTCATTTTGCATCAAGCTATCCTGAAAGAGTTCCTAAGTACAACCTTGACAAGTCCAGATTCTAGAAAAAATGTTATTATGCTGAAGAAGGTGTTACTGATGATGAATCTAATAAAGAAAATGGAAATGAAGATGGATGGGTATTCATTGCTATCAGCGAAAATGGTTTGGTGTCCACTAAATCTGTTAGTAATTAGAATATTGAGAAAGCTCTTGCATCCAGAATTGATGAAAAGGATGAGTGGGTGATTGACAGTTGATGGTCACATCATATGACTAGTGACAAAAGAAATTTTCTAAGCTTGAAGAAATATGGCGGTGGTGTTGTAAGATTTGGAGATAACAATGCTGGTGTGATTTGTGGCAGAGGCACTATTTGTCTTGGTGGTAAATATAATACTAATGATGTCTTTTATGTTGAAGGATTGAAGCATAACTTGTCAAGTATTGGATAGATGGTAGACAAGGGATACAATCTTTAGTTCAAAGATGGTAAGTGTAGGATACTGGAAATTTTTGGAAATATAATTGCTTTAGGTACAAAGACAAGAGGTAAAATTTTTCACCCGAGTGTTGCTAGTGAGATTTTCTTAATTCCTCAAGTTGATGTAAGTAGGTTATGGCATATGGCATAGGAGGTTGTTTCATGTGAATTTTGATAACATTGAAAAAGTAAGCTCCACTCAAGCAGGGAGAGATCTTCCTAAACTAGTGAATCCTAAAAACACCATATGCAAGGAATGTCAAATGGGAAAGAAGACTAGAACTTATTTTCAGAGAAAAAATCATCACTCTAATGGAGTACTGGAGCTGGTGCATACTGATCTATGTGGTCCCTCTAGAATCAGAAGTCTACAAGGAGAAAGGTGCTTTATGTTTCTCATTGATGATTACTCTAGAATGATATGGGTTGATTTCTTGAGAGAAAAACATGAATCATTAGAAAATTTCAAAACCTTCAAAGCTATGGCTGAGAATGAGACAAGTTTGAAGATTAAATGATTAAGGTTAGATACAGGTGGTGAATTCACTTCCTAGAATTTTAGTTCTTTTTGTGAAGATCATGGAATCAAAAGATAGTTATCTACTCCCCGAACTCCTCAATAGAATGGAGTTGTTGAGAGAAAGAATAGAACAATTCTAGATGATGCTAGAACTATGAATTTGGAAGGTAATGTTCCTCATATCTATTGGAGAGAAGTTGTAAGAACTACTATATATACTATTGACTAGGTAAATGTTAATGGTAATTCTGGTAAGATTCCTTTTGAGTTGTGGTTTGGTTATAAGCCTACGGTTAAATATTTCAAAATCTTTGGAAGTAGATGTTATATTAAGAGAGATGAAGATATTGGAAAGTTTGATGCTCGGAGTGATGAAGGAATCTTTTTGGGTTACTCTACTAAGAGCAAGGCCTACTAGTGTTATAATAGAAGATTGAAGAAAATGGTTGAAAGTGCAATTATCAAAGTTAATAAAGCCACTGCTAGATCATCCAGATATTGTGGATATGATTCAAATGACCAACATGATAGTATTGATAATGGAAAGAATGCTCAGACACTTAATCAAGTTCAAATTTTTCTAGTGAATCAAGAGAATCAAGGAGAAGCTAGTGGGAGTGCAGAAGAAAGAATAGAAGAACCAGAAGTTTGAGAGAATCCCAAAATTCTCAATTATGTAAAGCTAAATAATTTTGTAGATCAAATTATAGGAGACAAGAAAAAAGGTGTGCAGACTAGAAGAATAATTGCAGAGGAGTATTGTCTGATTTCCAAGACTAAGCCCAACAATGTCAATGAAGCATGTAAAGATGAATATTGGATGGAAGAAATCAAGGAAGAACTGATGCAGATAGAGAAAAATGATACATGGATTGTTGTTCTCAAACCTCAAGATAAAAAAATGATTGGAACCAAATGGGTCTTTCGGAATAAGTTGAATGAACAAGGTGAAGTGGTCAAGAATAAAGCAAGACCGGTATGTAAAGGGTACTCATAGATGGAAGGTATTGATTTTGAAGAAACCTTTGCCCCTATTGGTAGAATTGAAGTTGTAAGATTATTTCTTGATTATGTTGCTTTTAAGAACTCCAAATTCTATCAAATGGATGTAAAATCAGCATTTTTTAATGGTGAGTTAGAAGAAGAAGTGTATGTTGAGAAAATGGATGGATTTCAACTGACTAATGAAGGAGATATGGTTTTTTGATTGAAGAAATCACTGTATGGACTCAAGAAAGACCCTAAAGCCTGGTATGCTAGACTAGATAAATACTTGTTGAAGCTTGGATTCAATAAAGGTACTGCTAACAGTAGTCTGTATTTCAAGGTGGATCAGGATAAAGAATTGACTATTGAATTCTTTGTTGATAAAATCTGTGAACATAGAAATTCCCAAGCTCCCTTCGGGTAAGTTTATTTTGCCTAAGTATTGGTCATGCCCTCTTTTGAGAAAATGGTAAAGTCAGGCTCTCTTTCGCACAAACCTGTGTAAGTACCGCCACTTGTCAATCGAGCGCTATTCGCAGGATTTTTCTCTTACTTCTTTTCGAAAGCTTGTGATGGGTTTCCACGTGTCAGCCATTTGCAAAATTTTGAGTCTCTTCATGTCGCTTCCCTTTCGGGTCCCAACCATTTTCCACATAGCATCAGTTTGCACACATTTCTTGGCAGACCCCACCATTCAATGCAGTATGAAAAAGGCCTCCACATGTCTTCACAACGCAATTTTTTCATCGCTCAGGGGAAATGATTAGCGTCGGGTCTTGACTATTTGTCGCGTGATCTTTTGAAGGCTCCATTGCGAAGACAAACCAAGCAAGCAACAACTATCACCAGCTTCCCTGTCATTATGAAGTGAATTGCATGTGTCCAAGCACTAGTTTTTTGGGACCACTACCATCAGTCATAGTGGATGCATCCGGCCTTTGGACATCCTCATTCATGGTATAAATCTTTCTATTGTAAAGGCCAGGGAAAAATCATTGCTAAAACATCATTGCTCATGATCAGAGAATATTTCATGTTGCTTGCTCATCAGGCTAGTTTTCCATTATAAATACTACTTCTTAATTTGAAGCAAAGGGGTTCCAGAAGTTCCAAGAGTTCCAACTTTTATTCTCGGTGAGAGAATTAATAGAAGAACTAGGACTTTATTTTCTTTATTAGATTATTGTAAAAGAACTCACAGACTGTGTCATTGTTCGGCCTTTCTATTTTCTTTGATATTTGATAATTTTTACTGTGCCATTGTTGTATTGGATGTATCATTCTCAAAATTCTATAAATCAATACAAATTGTTGCTCTAGATCATGTCTTGAAATTTTATGTCTAGCAAATGTGTATGAAGTTTATTTTATGTCATATAGCTGAATCATTCAGGATTCTATCTTTTTTTTGCCTTTCTGGAACATAGAAAACCACCAACAGGCCCTTAAGTCTTATCCTCAATATATATTTACCATGCCTAATATCCAAACCTTGGTGCATTTCCCTAGTTAGATCATTTAATTTTATATTTGCTTCATTTTCCCATTTTAAAAAAACCTAAATTATAGAAGAAGTCGGCTTCTTCTATATCTAGAGGTCACTTAGTTTGGTGCAATAGGTCCCCCCTAAAACAAAGTTTCCTAGCATCAACAGTTTTTTCTTTTCCTGGCATGCCCAGTGAGACATGAAACATAACCAAATCAAAAGGGTGTGTGAGCCATAATGTTAATCGCAAACTGGAATTATGTGTCTTGGAACATCGGAAGTCCTCTTGTTGCCCCAGTAGCACCTGTTGTATGGGCCCCTATCCCAGTCTCTGCACTTAAATCTATTCCAAAGTTTACCAGAGATGGCTCAAGAACACCATTTGAACATCTACAAGATGTTGCGGACATGTGTCTGGTGCATGGAGTAACAGATCATAACATAACAGTGAGATTGCTTGTAGCTTCTTTCAAAGGAAGAGCGCTAGATTGGTATTGCACTCTTCCTACCAATACCATCGGCACTTGGGATGAGCTCAGAGACCCCTTTTATGAGATATTTTCCAATGATAGAGACAGATCTTTGCTATATCACCAGCTATCTACAATAAAGTGGGCCCCATCTGAAGCCATGATAGATTTCATACAACCTAACAGAGAATCTAGAATTCCATCTGGCAGTCGGTTGAGTTAGCATTCATGTTCTACCTAAATTCCATCAACACAGACATTTCCATGATGATCCAGTCACTCGGCAGAGCCACATTACCATATGCGTATAGTATAGTGATGAAAGAGAAGAATAATTTTATCAACGCTGGGAAGCTGCCACCTTGACCCATTATGCCAATCTTCCCTGAAATATCAGACTCTAATCAGGAGATACCATCTACTAGCACAACCACACTGCAACCATCTATGTACACATATCCAAGCATGCAACCAAATGTTACTTCTACATCTGGCGCTCTGAAAGATGAGATGAGCGACATAAAGGAGATGTTGCCAAACTTGAAAAATGAAGTAACCACTATCAAATGTAATTAGGCTGCTCCTCCAAGGCAAACCTATCAAAATTATCAGGGTAAAAGACCCTCTTATCAACAAAACCAATATCAAGGGGCCACGGGAAGAACTTCGTCGACTCAAACAAATAACCAAATAGGACTAGTACCAACTCCGCTGGGAACTACTCAGAAAATTATGAGCAAGGAACTAACCGTCGGGCAGAACATCTCCGAAGATTTCAATACTTGGTGCTATCCTTGTGGTGACACTCATATGCCTCTAAGTTTCCCACGTGGTGATTTACAACAAAAAGTCACCGAGCAATGCAGGCAAGGTGCAGCAATGAGTTTGGGAGGGTATATATACACCTCTTCCACATTGGAAGATGTGGTTCTCACCTCACAGATACAAGGAATGTTCATGGAGCAAGAAGGTGACATTACTCATGACCATGCTCTCCTTTCCTGGATGCAAGGGGATTAAGTAGTGTTCACTTACGAAGCATCCACAACAGCGACCCTGAAGATGCAGTCCGATTACAACACCCGATCAAAGAGAAGATTTACAGGCGATCCGATCACTCCATATCCTGGGATTATTCTGAACCAACTCCCTAGCCCTTCTCCAGTTGCTCTAGAGCCTCAAGTACACCTCTTCCACATTAGAAGATGTGGTTCTCACCTCACAGATACAAGGAATGTCTGCAGAGCAAGAAGGTGACATTGCTCATGACCATGCTCTCCTTTCCTGGTTCTCACCTCACAGTTCAGGAGGGTATATATACACCTCTTCCACATTAGAAGATGTGGTTCTCACCTCACAAATACAAGGAATGTTCATGGAGCAAGAAGGTGACATTTCTCATGACCATTCTCTCCTTTCTTGGATAGAAGGGGATGAAGCAGTGTTCACTTACGAAGCATCCACAACAGTAACCCTGAAGGTGCAGTCTGATTACAATACCTGATCAAAGAGAAGATTTACAGATGATCCAGTCACTCCACAACCTAGGATTATTGTGAACAAACTCCCTAGCCCTTCTCTAGTTGCTCCAAAGCCTCAAGTACGAAAGGAAGTTACTACCACCAAGGAAAAATAAAAAAAAATCCTCCAAATCCGTCACCCATCAATGTGGTCGAACAATTGAAGAAATCTTTCGCTAATGTGTCCCTCTAGGATACCTTAGCTATTCCATAACAAAAATCATTTCTATAGGAAGCCCTGCAAAAAGATATGATGGAACAACCAACAAAACAAGCTTTCAAAAGAGCCATCAATGCATTAGCTCCATCCAAAGTCCTTGCGAGCATTGCAAAAGAAGTTCCGGCAAATGGAAAAGAGGAGAAGCCAAAACCTAGACCCTTCTTCCTAACTCTCATTGTTGGGAAGAAATTATTACACAAATCCATGATTGACTCTAGTTCCAGTACTACAGTCATGCCCAAGCAAATAGCTAAAGCCTTAGGACTTAGCTACAAACCCCTAAAAAGGGGAGTTATGCAATTGGATGGAAACAAGGTCAAAATAGTAGACCTCATTAAAAACCTCTCTTTAACTTTGTTTTCCTGTCCTAGCATCACAGTACATCAAGATACCATGATCATTGATGGTCCCCCCATGTTTGGCCTCTTCCTATCACAGAAATTTATGGCAAAGATAGGTGGATACCTTTCTTTGGATTGGTCTTACCTAATTCTATGGACCAAGCATGGATCTAAGGTGAAGATTGTATCAAAATCCCTGCATTCAAAGCATGTGGTTGATGAAGCCATGATCAACTACAAGGCTACCCATGTTCTTCCCAAAAGAGAAAAAATCAAAGCCGCTCAAACCTCTTATATAAAAGAAGAGGTTGTCGGTAGCAAGCCGAAGACAGAAAAAAAGGCAACTGAAGATAAAGCCACTTCCAAAGAAGTATTTTTTAGCAAAAATACAGATACCAACCTTTTCGACAACTATCATGTTACTGGATTGGGAACCTATGTTGTCTATGATGAAGATCAAAAAAATTTGAGGATAGCAAGGGATTCTGCAGTCAGTCGAACCTCAGAGCTATGGACATTGCACTTTCACGATACAAGATTCAAACTTGGTGTTGGTGTTGGGATATGCCTAATGTCCCCAAACAATGAGAAGATTCTCAGATCCTTCCTCTTTTAGTTTACCTGCTCAAAAAATGAGGCCGAATATGAGGGTCTTGTGCAAGGACTAAGCCTTGTTGAGTGAATGGGTATCAAGCAAATAAAAATGTTTGGAGATTTTGAACTCATAATCAACCAGGTTAGAAATGCTTCTTCTGCAAAAAATGTTTGCATGTGATCTTATTGAAATAGAGTATGGGACCTCATTGAAAATTTTGAAGCCTTCAACATCCACGCAGTGTCAAGGGAGAAAAATTCACCCACACACCACATGGCAACAATAGGATCTCAATTTGATCCTATTTCTGACTTAATGGAAAATGTACACTTAGTATAAGTAATTGTTTGACCATCCATTTGAGACATCGATCAAAGATGGCAAGTGTTCGAAAGTGACGAACATATTGCCTTGTTCATTCAGCAGTCGAGTGAGTTCGTCGATCAGCTCTAGCCAAAGATAGAAGAAGCATACAAAGGACAAATCATTCAGTTGAGGTCAAAAACAATTTTGAAAGGGTTGGTCACACTCAAAAATATTTTCAACTGTGATGATGTAATAAATGATAGGAGGAAGTTTGTGGTAAACGAAGAAAACTACACTGACCTTGAGGTTGGAAGCACAAGAAAACTGAAAGTCAAGAAAGAGGTCCCACAGCGCGACAAGGATAAACTGACCCATCTCTATGAAACATACGAAGGGGTAATAGCCTGGTCTTATGATGACCTCAAAGAGTATGATCCTAGTATTATCCAACATACCATTGAACTAATGAAGGGTGCTAAACCTATTCGACAAAAACAAAGGCCTGTCAATCCCAACATTGAAGCCTTGATGGCACAAGAGCTAGGAAATTTGATCCAGTCATGGATCGTATTTCCAATCAAACACAACACTTGGGTGTCTAACCTTATGCCAGTCCAAAAAAATAATGGAGACATTCATCTCTGTGTTGACTTTCGTGACCTGAACAAAGCATCACTAAAAGATCATTATCCACTTCCTTCCATGGAATCCATTCTCAAACCATGGAAAGTTCAGAAATTTTCTCTACTAGATGGCTTCTCGGGCTATAATCAGGTCCAAGTCAAAGAAGATCAATATAAAACTACATTCACCACCAAATAGGGAACATTCACATATGCCAAAATTCCCTTCGGCCTATCAAATGCGAGAGCTACCTTTCAGTGGGAAATGGACATCACCTTCAGTGAACTAATCAATAAGATCATCTTCATCTATTTAGATGACCTAAATGCGTTTTCCAAATCAAAAGACGGCCATTTAGATCATCTAGAAATGGTTTTTAAAAGGTTCCAAGAGTTCGGGGTATCCTTCAACCCCAGAAAATGTGTTTTCTGCATACCACAAGGAAAGCTACTAGGGCACATGGTGTCTAGAGATGGGATTGCTATTGATCCTGAAAGGGTAAAATCAATCAGAGAACTACCCCTTCCAGTTAATAAAAAGAGAGTTCAGTCCTTCCTGGAAAAAGTAAATTTTGTAAGCAGATTCATCTCTGATTTTATAGGAATAATTCAGCCAATCACTCTGATGCTAAAGAAGGACCAATTATTCAAGTGGACAAAGGAAGAAAAAGAAGCCTTCGAGAAGGTAAAAGACTCTATTTCCTCAGCCCCTATGGTAAATATGATTTTTTCCAAATACTTCATGATGTATGTTTTTAGTAGCGAGACAAGCATCGCTACTATCCTGACTTAGAAGGATATCGAAGGAAAGGGAGAACACCCAATATCATTTCACTCTCAGACCTTGAAGGAATATGAGGTGAACTACAAATTCATAAAAAGACAAATGTTCGCAATATTACAATGACTCAAAAAGTTATGACATCTGATATGTTGCAATAAGGTGATCATCTATGTCACACACTCCAGTGTACGTGAATATACATGAATATATTATGGAGGGAGAAATCATTGAAAAGAGAGCTAACTAGATCACTAAGATCTTGGAATATGACATTGAAGTCAAGCCCACAAAGACCATCAAAGGAAGAGGGTTGTGTGAATATTTGGCACACAACGAAGAAGCAGAAATAGAAATAGAGCAAGTGTAACAAATCCTGATGAATGAACCAGAACTTGAGGGATGTTGGCTAAGGGATAGGGAAATATTTATGTACATTGGAAAATATCCATTAGGCCTCCCTTTGCAGAAAAGAAGGTTCTACTGACTACAGAATAGCGGGTATGCGCTCAATGAAGGGGTTCTCTTCTTGGGAGAAATTTCAATGGCATCTTGCTATGATGTGTCACTATGGAGCAAGCGAGGAAAATTCTTGACACATTCCATAGCAGCCCCGAAGGGGGATACTTCTCTATCAAAAACTACTGCCATCAAAATCCTACGTGTTGGGTACTTCCAGCCCATGCTATTTAGTGATTCCTACAAAATGATAAAGGCCTACAAGGAATGCCAATTCTACGCAAGGAGGAGGAAAAAAATTTCCATTCCTCTTAATCCAATAGTATCGAATGAACCATTTGTGCAATGGGGACTAGACTTCATAGGAATGATCAACCCAGCTTCCAATGCTGGTCATAAGTGTATTCTCACAACTACAAATTATTTTACAAGATGGACCGAAGTCGTACCCCTAAAGAATGCAACCGAAGCAGAAATTGTGGATTTTCTTGAAGGGCTAGTAACAAGGTTTGGCACACCAAAGACCATCATCTCAAACAATGCCAAAGTATTACTAGGCTCTAAGGTTTGTCAGTTTGCACTTACGCATGGAATATTCCTGAAAACCTCATCAAACTATTACCCACAAGGGAATGGCTTGGTTGAGTCAACTAATAAGAATTTAGTCTGACTCATCAAAAGGATCAGGTCCAAACATGAGAAGGAATGGCATAAGCATCTCTGAACAGCATTATGGACAGACCACATAACTCCTAAGAAAGCCCTGAAGACTTTGCCATACGAGCTAGTATACAGAAAAGAAGCGTTGTTGCCTATCTCTATAAAGATACCTGTGCTGCAATTACACAAGTCTTTACAGATTGAAGAGAGTGGAACAATGGAGGTTCAGCTAGCCAAATTACTGGAGGTGCAAGAAAAAAGGGAGAAATCCCTAATATCCATGACTAATCACCAGTAGGTGGTTAAGAAATGGTTTGACAAAAAATATTTGGACCAAGGTCTAAAATGGGGAGACCTAGTACTAAAGTACAATGAAAGAGCCGCAAAACCAAGACAGCATGGAAATTTTGACAAGTTGTGGGAAGGCCCTTTCAATATAATTTAGTGCAAGTAGAACAATGCATTTGAATTAAAAAATATGGAACAAGAGCCACTTAGGATCCCGGTCAACGGAATTCACTTAAAATTGTTCAATTAGGCTACAGTTGTTTTATGCAAGTGTAAATTTGTAAAAATATAATTAGTTTTCCTTTTCATGTTTTGGCATCCGGTTCTTTTATCACATTTTTCATAGTTACATGATGATCAGGGAAAATTGCATGAGGCCCATCATTACGACAACAGAGAAAAATAATGCCATGCAGGTTGCAGAATTAAAATTTAGATGTGAAAGATTCAACCCATGTTGCGAAAATGAAAGAAATAAGACAAAGAGGTTTAAACATAAGTAAGTATATCCAATAAATATATGTTGTGATAAAACATTGTCAAAATAGCTCTACGGCCAAATATTCGAAAGTATAACCATATACATGGCTTTATTACACACATATATGTGAGCCTTCTTTCAGGCATATATATACAAAAGAAAAAATCATATCAAACTTCATATCTCTTCATTACAGGTATTGTCTTCATCAACTGTAACATTGTCAGGAGCAACTGAAGGATTATCAGCAATGGTGGGACCTGTGGCGGAAGCAGCATCAACACCCATGACGAGCGGTGAAGGAAACACATGGTTCCTAAAATTAGTATACCAAGCCACATCATAATACAACACAACGTTGTAGCAATGCATCAAGAAATGGTATGCATGGGTGGCTTTGTCACGATGCTCTGCGAGTGATTGAAGTCAAAAACCACTCACAAATGGCACCCATGACACCACTATGTCTTCTTCAACATGCTTCCTCAAGTCACTCACAATGGGAAGTCCCAGGCCATACATCGCATTTCTCACTGCCTTACCAAGACCCGAGGTACTTCTTCAAGAAAATCTGAATTTCCAAATGAAGAATCATAGCTTTCGAAGCCTGAGCATCAAGCAGCAAAGCTAAAAGTGTGAACTGATATCAGTGTTTACTCGATATTTTTCCTCATACTCAATGTAGTCTCTACCCAAGACCCACTTGATGGCTATGATAGCTAGTGAATGTTTATTCTTTGTCATACGTTTTAGTCACCTACTCGAGATCTCTCCTAAGAAAGTTATTTGAGCCTTGTTGCACGCTAATTGGATTGGATTATTCATTATGTCAGCCTCCGTTCAGAACACTTAATATTATCTCTATACAAATTTCAAACTTGTCTAATCACCTAGGGCTATTCTGCTAAGTATGTTCTCACTACTGAATGAGGGCTCATTTATAGAAATATCTGAGGTAGCCGGCATACAAAGCATGAGGGTAATTGAGTGCTTACTCAAAATCCCACAAAAAGGCTAACTCGATATTCCAGCCCCGTTGCATTTGCAGGTATGAATTGTTGCATGTAAGCTTAAGGAATGGTAATCAATCAACATAACATGGTGGTAGTCCCAGGTGATGGCTCATACGGACAAAGGCTAGGTGGCATAGCATAGGTCATTTTGAGCCCCAAGGGTGAACTCAAATCTTTTCCGAGTACTCATTGTGATTTTAGCTTGATCACACTTTAAGAGATATTAATTGCTAAAATAGACAAGGAGATGAACGGCATCACATCGGCGGTTCAATTTCCCATGAAAATTATGCCCAAAGGAAGTTATTACCAATAAAATTATAAATCCTTATCTTTTCAAAAGGGGCAAGTAGTTGATCTCGTATGAGAAAGGGAGTTGGTAGTACATGCCGAATTAAATGCAAAACTTAGTCATTACCTACCTGTTTGAATGTAAGAAATCAAATAAATTTCAAATGTCGCATGTAAAAAGCAGGATAGAACATAAAAACTTCTCTAGCACGCAAGATGAAATTAAAGAGGAACGAAGCTATCAAAGGAACCAAGTATCGTGTAATTTGCAATGGAAGGAGTTAAGCATAGGAGATTGTAGGGAATTCACTGCCCCAATGTGAATTAAACCTAAAACGAAAGGTTGTCTAGTGTTGAAATCCAAAGCCTTATGTTGTGTTTTACATTTTATTCATACCACTTCAATGTGCTTCCTAGGTAAAATATTTGCAAAAGGATGGCTACCATTCAAAATTGACAAGTGGGATTGCAAGAAGGAGGGGCACAAAGCTTTTTTAGCATCATATGTGCAGCACTAGGTGCCTACATCTTTGAAGATGTCTCTTATGCCATGCCTGGAATACCAGAGAAGCCAACCTAGGTAAACACTCGAATTGAAAAAAAAAAAGAGCCTTCGTAAGCAAAAGAAATGAATTAAAGAAGAATGGGAGAACATTTAGGACCCCATTCTTGCAAAGAATCCCAAGTCACTAAGGGAAGCAGCCTACGAAAGGATGAAAAGGAATAGTGACCCAAATTCATTGGCGCAAAAATGTTGGAATAGTGGGGTGCCTCAATATATGGTCCCTCTAGTCCACCACTTTCCTAAATTGGTCGATGAAGCCATCAAACACTTCAACCCAGAGACCAAAACCATTGAAGGTCGAGAGGTAACTATGAAGATATGTAAACTAGCTATCTGGAATATGCTCTACATCCCAGAGAAAAGCTTCAAAGTGCAAAAAATGGAACAATTCACTCCAAAAAATGGAGAGTCGTATTGGAGAAGAAGAGACCTCGCAATGAATTTCTACAACAAAGAGACTCAGAATAAGACAATGAAGATCCCAGTCACGCATAAGAGCTTCAATGATGATATGGGGAATGCATTCTCAATGATGGCATTCATTTGCGGGTTGGACTCCGACAAGGAGGTCCAGGAGTTTTAGCTAGGATTGGGCTTTCAATTGCAAAGATAAAATTCTCTCCTCTGATATTGTTTCGCCAAATTTCTTGATTAGGAGATGCTCAGCCAGATAGCTGAATACAAGCTTCAAAGTAGGTTCGGTTTCCCATATTTCCTCACGCATATGTTCCTGCACCAGAACCCCGACTTCTTTCAGAGGTTTTTTGAGCTCTCTATCTATGATGAAAATTAGAATAGGAAGTCATTTTTCGTATGGACTCCACTCCTCTCAGTGACATATGACTACTATGATTTTTTCGATTATTTATTATATCTGATTTTGTAAGATTTAAGAGGAGATAGCACCATCTTACATATCAGCTCGGTCCAAACTGAATTTATGCAAAACTTTGTTCCAAGGTGTGACTGGTTTCTAGGCAGGGACTTCACATTCATCCAACAGCACAGTTTCACCAGAGAGTCCTTTCGGCTTCCATCATGCCTTACTAACTGGGTATTGGCACTGGAGGTTTTACACCAGGCTTCAATAGTTCATGACACATTTTGCAGCGGGAAGGCACGTAAGAAGGAAATTTTCTATCCTCTGATAAGCTTTAAGACTGTGGTCATGGCTAAGAGAAAGGCTCATGACGTATTGGAGGAAAATTTGGCTCATCTTGGGTTGGTATGGATCTGTGACAAATGGAACTACAACCCCGACAATGACCTACCAAACAAGTATGTCAAGGTAACGCATTGTCCTCGGCCTTACTGGGAAGGGTGTCGGAATCCACTTTCAGATACAAATGAATTTATCGACTTAGCCTACATCCCTGCCAAAGATGGTCGGCCATCCTAGCTAAGGTTCTACTACCAAACTGGGCAGTTTGACAAAACCAAAAGGATGGGAGCAACCCTATGCAATGATCTGATGAACAACTACGACTGGAAGGAGGAGAAGATCAATAACTTCTGAACATACCACCAAGAAATCTAGTAGACTGAGGCTCCCTATAACATCCTGGAGACGGATGACAAGTTCGACAAATTGTGAAACAATAAGCATCCAGATTCTGATGAGAGGAGTGAAAAGAATTCCAGTTCTGGGGAAGCCAAATCATAGTTAGATGAAGGGGCTCATCTAGAAGCAGAAATACGAGACACCTCTACACAGCAAGAGGAAAAGGAATTTAAACAACCTGCTAAGTTTTCCTCTAATGTACGGGTTAATACATCAAGTGAAAATTCTTCACTAACTTGCACCTAGACAGCAACGAGAACCTTGGCAACCTTTCCAAAACAAGTAGAAACTGTAGCAGTTGATAGCTCACCACCAATAAAGTGGCAAAAAATTGAGGCACTTTTGAGAGAATGTTCACAGGAACCACACACGGAAGAAGAGCCTGCAAAAAATCAAGAACCGCAGTCATCAACACTGCAGGTATCTTTCAATCCCTGTTCTCTATTTTCGCAAATCTCAGTCACCCCTATTGTATCCATGACACCTCTTGTTGCATGCACCGACCAATACATTTCGGCCTCCACTCCAACAATCGCAGGAGGTTTTGCACAATTCTCTCATGCGGCCCAATTTGCCTTAAATCCTCCACGGAATATGACTCCATTTGTCTTGGCCCACTCCACATCCCAAAGCGTCATGTACTCTACCCCTGCTACCTTCATTGATACATCCCCTACTACTACATTATCTAAATCGATCCACTCTTCCTAGAAAATGGAGACCATCATGACTCCACTCTCCTTAGGCCCTCCTATTCCACAGTTTGATTACTAGAATATTCCCCCTTTCTCGCCTTAGACTGTCAAGATTCCAAAGAAGAAGTCACACGGGACTGATGTCCTCTCGTTTCCTTTCTCTCTTCCTCCTAGTGCACCTTTTGTAGGCAGACTCATCAGTTCGCCTGCTAAATTCTTATCAGAAGGTGACATAACCAAGCATGCATGAGCAATCAGAACCCATAAAAGAAAAGAAAAATATGCCAAGAAGCCATCAAAGCCAAAATTACACACTATTTTTCATGAGGCTTAGCAGTCACTGCATTTTGTGATAATGCTACCAACCATTAGTGAACTACAGGTGGAGATGTAGTCAGATGAATAGAAAATGTATGCTGTAGGGCTTGACTTAAGGATGGCCTGGTCGCAGGATAAGGTGGAACTCATGTAGTAAATGCAACAAGTAGTGACCACTGACTTTTTATGTCTGGTCGCCAGCTCAGGAAAAAGGAAGAGGAGATAAAAACCTAAAGGATAGATTCGACGTCTTGGTCTCCAAGGAAAAGGCTATGGAGGTTGAAATAAGCACCTATCATAACAGAGGGAGGCAGAGGAAGCAAAGCTCTGAGAAGAGTTGGTAGGACTTCAGTTGGTTGATCCTAATCTGGTCGCTGAGTTGCAGCAAAAGAATCATGAATATCGGGACCAGTTGACAAGAGTGGAGTAGCAAATGTAGCAGAAAGATGCAGATTTCCAACTCCACTGGGCTCAATTGGAGAATGAAATCATAGAGCTCAAGTTTTCACTAGATCAATAAACAACAAAAAAAGAGCGAGCTGAGACTAGTTGGCTCACAGAGTCATGAAAGTTGCAGGGGAAACTCACCATGACAAACCAAAATATTTTCGAGCTCACGCATGATATAGAACGAAGGGATCAGGAGATCACCCTATTAAAGGAATCAACCTTACACTTGGATGATCAGATTGAGCTTCTAAAAATATCCCAGCAGTTACACATTTCATAATGGGAGAGAGTGAAGGGCATTATGCCTAACTTTACAGTCGACAATCCACTTTGTGGCAGAGACAATAAATCTTACCAGAGGGGTTCGTGAAGCAATCGAGCAAGTTCCTCAGCCCATCATAGAGAGATTTCCTAAGGATAAGGTATTATTAAACAGATTATATCAGGTCTCAGATGATATCTTGGTAGATGTGGGGATTGAAGACCGAGGGGCCACTGCTAAAACATCTAATAGGGTAATCCACTACCACATAGTTGGCCTTCATGCCAACGAATGCACAGCCAGGCTGGATCAGGCCATGAACAGCATAAGGGCTAGGTTCTCCCACCTAACTCAGATGGGTTTACCTTCTCTTTTCCTTGAGAATGAGTCAGTGGCCACAATGGAGTATATTGCAACAAAGGTCGGGGAAAGGCAACGGGATGTGCCTTCCTTATAGAATTTCAGCTAACCCCTTGTTGTGGAAGATTTTGAGAACATCACTCAGTCAATCACCCATCTCCTTTTTCAATTTGAGTCATGGGCTGATACGTCATCGATGTTGCCTTACAAAGAAGTGATCGAGTTGCAAGGAGCACAGGAGAATCTGCATAACTTCTTGCCCCCATCTGAAGATGAATAGCTATTGTTGCAGACTGCCCTCTCAAAACTCTAAACGTACCGCCCAATGGATAGGGCTCTAGTCTCCAAACCATAAATTTTTTGCGTTCCTCATTCCGCAAGTGAAATGCCCTTGATGAGTTGCCAAAAGTTGTGAACATAGAAATTCCCAAGCTCCCTTCGGGTAAGTTTATTTTTCCTAAGTATCGGTCATGCCCTCTTTTGAGAAAAGGGTAAAGTCGAGCTCTATTTCGCACAAACCTATGTCAATACCACCACTTGTCACTCGAGCGCTATTCATAGGATTTTTCTCTTGCTTCTTTTCGAAAGCTTCCGACAAGTTTCCACATGTCAGCAGCTCACAAACTTTCGAGTATTTTCACATCGCTTCCCTTTCGGGTCCTGACCATCTACCACATAGCATCAATTCATGCATGTTTCTTTGCGAACCCCACCATTCGGTGCAGTATGAAAAATTCCTCCACGTGTCTTCACAACACAATTTTTTCATCAATCAAGGGAAATGATTAGCGTCGGGTCCTGATTGTTTGCCACGTGATTTTTCGAAGGCTCCATTGCGAAGGCAAACCAAGTAGGCGACAATTATCACCAACTGCCCTACCATTATGAAGTGAATTGCATGTGTCCAAGCGTTGGTCTATTGGGACCACTACCATCATTCATAGGGGATGCATCCAACCTTTGGATGTCCTCATTCATGGTCTGAATCTTTCTATTGTAATGTCCAAGGAAAAATCATTGCTAAAACATCATTTCTCACGATCAGAGAATATTTCCTATTGCTTGCTCATCAAGCTAGTTTTCCATTATAAATACTATTTCTTAATTCGAAGCAAAGGGGTTCCAGAATTTCCAAGAGTTCCAACATTTTTTTTCGATGAGAGAATTAAAAGAAGAACCAGGCCTTTATTTTCTTTATTAGATTATTGTAAAAGATCTCATAGACTATGCCATTGTTCGGCCTTTCTATTTTCTTTGATATTTGATAAGTTTTACTGTCATTCTTGTACTAGATGTATCATTCTTAGACTTCTATAAATTAATACAAATTGATGGTCTAGATCATGTCTTGAACTCTTCTGTCTAGCAAATGTGTACAAAGTTTATTTTATGTTGTATAAGTGAATCATTCAGGATTCTATCTTTTTTTTTCCTTTCTAGAACATAGAAAACCACCAATGGGCCCTTAAGTCTTATCCTCAAGATAGATTTACCGTGCCTAATATCTAAGCCTTGGAGCATCACCCTAGTTAGATCATTTCGTTTTATATTTGCTTCCTTTTCCCATTTTTAAAAAACCCCAGTTATAGAAGAAGTTGGCTTCTTTAAAATTCCAGAGGTCACTCAATTTAGCGCAATAGTTCCCCCCTTAAAACTGAGTTTCCAACAAGAGGTTGTTACCTTGTCAAATTTTGGCATCAACAAAGTCATTTTTGAAGGTGATGATGAATTATGTATTAAGTTTGCTGATGAAATGAAAAGTGAGTTAGAAATGTCAATGATTGGAGAGCTGAAAAACTTTTTGGGATTGCAAATTACTCAATTAGAGGATGGAATCTTTATATCTCGGTCCAAATATGTAAGAGAGTTACTGAAAAAGTTTTGCATGGAAGACTCAAAGCCAGTTGGTACACCCATGGTAACCAGATGCAAGTTAACATAGAATGATGATTCTCCTATGGAAAATCAAACAAGATACAGGTCAATGATTGATGGATTACTTTATTTGACTCAGACTAGGCCAGACATCATGAATTTTGTATGTATGGTTGTTAGATATCAAGCTAATCCAAAGGAATCACATGTAACTATTGTAAAGAGAATTTTTAGATACGTAAAAGGGACAGTTGACTCTGGTCTTCAGTATCCTAAAGATAATGATCTTACCTTGAGCACCTTTACTAATGCAGATTGGGCAGGAGATGTGAATGAAAGAAAAAGTATTGGTGGTGGTGCATTCTTCTTGGGGAAGAAGTTGGTGTCTTGGTTAAGTAAAAGGAAAAATCCCATTTCCTTATCTACTATTGAGGCACAATATATTGTTGCTGCAAAAAATTGCACTCAAGTAATATGGATGAAGCAAATGTTGAGAGATATCAGAATTGAGTATAATGAGCCTATTGCTATATTTTGTGATAATTCAAGTTCCATAAACATTTCTAATAATTTTGTGTTTCATTCAAAGACAAAACATATATCTATCAAATATCACTTTTTGAGAGACAAATTGAGTGATAAAGAAGTCAGACTGGAGTATGTGCCTACAAAAGAACAGATTGTAGACAGCTTTACTAATTTTTTTCCTAAGGATACTTTTGAGTATCTCAAAGGGAAGTTAGGGGTGATTTCCCCTCCTGATCTAAACTAAGATGCAATTCTTTGCATCAATCTGTGCATTCATAGTCATATCTTGTTTCAGATTGATGTTTTGGTTGTTGCTACTTAGGGGGAGTAGTCAAATGATTCAGATATGTGGTTTAGAGCTTGTGTACCTTTTCCATTGATGTCAAACGGGGAGAAGAGTAATGTGAAAAACTTTTGTAGAAGAAAGGGGGAGAAGAGTAATAAGTGCTAAGGGGTATAAAATGGAAGAGCCTAAATTAAGGAGGAGAAGAACAATGTATAAAGAGTTAGTTGTGTTGATGGTATTTTTTACATCATGTGTTGCCATCAATGCCAAAGGGGGAGATTGTTGGATGTTGTGGTTGTGTTACTGATATGTGGTTGTCATTGATGTAAACACTATTATAATTGATGATTTTGAAGGTTGTATATCTCGAGGATATTGAGAAAATTATCATAAATATGTTGAAGGTTGTCTATGAAGCTATGAAGTGTTGTGAAGTTCAGTGTGGTGGAAAACTTTGTATGTTTCTATTCAGGTGTCGTCCTTTAAAGGGTTTTTTGCTAAGCCTATCTAGTTTATACTCTAGAAGTCTTTGAGGTGTGCATCAAGATTTGTGCAAGTTATGTGTTTTTGTGTTCCTATAGTTATTCTGTTACTGTAGCTGATGTTTCTAGAAGAAGAGAACGTGATTCTAGCAATCTCAATTGTTGCATATGCTTGTGTGATGTTTCTAGATTGTTCTTTATCCTTGTTGCACATCCGCGTTGATTGGTGTGATCGTGATTGGATATTTTTCCATTGTGTGTGTGATTTTTCATGTTCTTGGCTGACATGATGATTGTAACGTATTGCAGATCCTTGTGGATTAATCTTTTAATGTTTGGCATATTCGAGGAAGTTTTTTTAGGTCCTCATTATGTTGTGACTGACTTCGGTTGGTGTGCTTGGAGATTTGTTCGTGAATTGGGCCAACAGTTTGTAATTCATTTATTCTTTAGTTTTGGCCGATAAAGTTAATGTAATTCCATGAAGCAAATATATAAGAGCGATTATTTTATTCATTTGCAAGATGTGAGCATGAAGTTTGTATGTGAAATGTGTGAACAAAGATAAACATTCGATTTTAGAGTAGAGTGTGAAGAAGATTGAGCAAAGTGTGAAGAAGTGTCTCTATGCCTAACTGAAACTGTCATCAAGATTTTGAAGAAGCTAATTCCTCAGTTCAACCTCTTCAAATGGACTTAATCTGAAATTTTTATGTAAGACAGTGAGTCTTCTTTGAGCAGTGAGCTCTAAGCAGTATGCTTGAACGCATGTTCATTCCTTATTCATTCTCATTATACTTTTAACAGGGTATAATCTTGTGGACTAACATCCACCATGGTTTTTCCCCTAACATGGTTTCCACGTATAAAATCTTGGTGTTCTTATGTTTTTGATGTGTTGTTGATTCATTCTTTCACTATTAATTATTAGATCTGAGATTAAAGGATAATAAGGTTGAATAAGTTTTAAATTCTATGACAACTGATTGACACCCCCCCCCCCGCGCCCTCGCCCTCTTAGTTGTCTATTCTTGTTTAGACAATAGATATAATTTATGAAGCTTTTCTTCAACAAGGGTTACAAGGCTTCAGGTTTGGAATCTTCTTTGATTTTTTTGAAAATTTTGGAGTTACGTAATTTTTTTGTGCATTTTATCACGCCATTACGTTTAGAGTGGCCAAAAATCTAAAGATCAACTATTTTCTTGTTAAAATCTAAGCAAAAAAAATTAGGAGATTTTTTTGGTTGCATATTTTTTGAGACATAAAATTTTGTATAATTGTACAGATTTGTATGGATCCATACCGTTTTACCCTCTCTACACAATTGCATGCTATTATATATAATTTTTCAGGCATATTGCATCATTTTTTAGCATATTTTGTAGTTTTTCAAACATTTTCTAGCTTTTCCGATTAACTGGGTGATTTCCTAACGAGATTGGATTTTTTGGCAACCTACATAGCTTTTCGGCAAGAAGATGTCATTTTCACGCACCACCCAGTCATTGCCAAATCGCCACCCACTAACCACCAGCCAAGGTTTTTTTCCCCTTTTGACCTATTTTTGTAAATTAGTCATAACTTTTGCACACGGTGTTGAAATTGAGAAAACAAGATATCGATGGAAATTTGGTTCTAAGCACTATCCAATGGTGTTGGTTGTTTTCTTATATTTTTCCAGTGGCATATTCTAAAACCTATCAAATTTAGATGTGTTATTTTTAATCTCAAGCTCATAAGTTTTGACCTATTTCTCTAGTTTTTGTGATTTCAATGGCATTATGATGGTCTCTTAGACTTCACAGTCATCTATGCCATTTTTTCCATATTTCTCTTTAAGTCATTTTATTCAGTTCTTGGTGTTTTCACACTTTGGTGAATTACTTGGTAGTCTTAAATCTTTGGAACTTTTTGTTTGCATGAAACGACTTGGTTTTGGTTGTTCTACATGTATTTATAGTATTTTGTCCTATTTAGGAATTGTAGACATATTTTTCATGCACATTCTTTTTTGTAGATACACTGAGATAAAGTGCCATTCTAGTGTATCTCTTTTGAGGATTTTGCACTTCTTATGTGCCTTTTTTACTTGCACTATGATATAAATTTTAATGGGGGGTTGATGTTTGCATTTGGTTTTCCATCACACCTTTTTCAAGGAGTTTCCCTTCCACAACAATAGTAGAATCCCAGTGATTCTATTCACATGTGTGTGTGTGTGTGTCTTAGTTTCCACACCCTTTATTTGTAGGTTGTTTCTCCTACATGCACATTTTCTTCTCTCACAATTTTAGTCTACCTATCATGGCTTTCCCTTTTCAGCATTATGGGGGGGTTTCTATGGTTGGTGCAAATGCTTCCTTGGTTTCACATTGGAGTGATCTATGTATTGAGTTTTTTTTTCCTATGTAATTTTGGATGCAATGTACATCAATATTTGGTTACCCTTGCATTTTAAATAGTGAGATGGGGCATTTACCATATGGACACTCTTATATTCCTATTTTTGTAGGTTCTTCATTTTAGCACTATATTAGTCATCATTCAATAGCAGTCTCTAGCTTCTTCATGCTTTAATGATGTTCTACATGTTCCTCTCTTTTTAGAATATTTTTTGGTTGGAGGCTTCATAGTCCTTCACCTTGATTTGGAAGCTTTTTTAGTCCTTCATTTTCCTTTCTCTCTTTTGGAGAGGAGTTTTTTCCATGATTTTTTTCTTTTTCTCCAATTTTGAGAGATATTTTATTTGTAGATGGATACCTCATCAGGCCTTGTTTGTCAGGACCCATCATGCATTCTCTTTTTAGGATTTTTAGCTACTCCCTAAGTTCATCTTAAGGGGGGTTTTAGATTAATCATGTATTAGCTAATTAATCTTTAAAATTAATTATTAGTCTTATTTATTCTCATGTACTTAACCTAAACTTAGGAGTGTTTTTATGTTTTTATTAATTGAACTATTATTAGATCATTAAGTCTCATTGCATGATATATTGACACTTGTAATGGTCTAATCCCTTTCTCATTTAGGATTTTTATCTTATAAGTGCTCAACCCTCATTGCATTATCTCTCTTTTGGAGAGGAGTTTTCTCCCACTGGGTTTTTTTCCTTTTTCTCTAGTTTTGAGAGATCTTTAGTTTTTACATTGGTACCTCACTAAGCTTTATTTTTTGAGACCCATCATGCATTCATATTTAGATGTTTGAGCTTCTCCCTAATTTTCACTTAAGGGGGGTGTTAGGGTAAAAGGTACATTTCCTAATTAATTATTTATTTAATTATTAGGTTTCTTTTCCTCTAATTACTTAAGACTACTTAGGTCATTTTTTCTTTATGTACCATGTCATAAGATGAGGACACATGTCATGATATTTTTTTAAATCCTCACTTATATATATAAGATATTATTTTTCCTTTTCATTATCATCTATTTTGAATTTTATTTGTTCCATGGAATTTTTAAGTTCAAGAATCTTTGACTTCATTTGTTCAACTCCACTTATAGCATCATCTCTCACTTTATTTTCTTCCACAAATTCATATGCAATACAAAATTTATTGACTTTATCCACTTCTGCATTGGAATTTTCCCATTGCACATATTGCACAATGCTCCTTCGTCAAGTTTTCAAGTACAAGAACAATCTCTTTAGTTAATAGATTATCTATCTTATTCACTTTGGTCCACTTCTTTTCAAGTATTTTTAGAGAAAAAACTCATTTTTCATTACATACTTTCTACTACCTACTGATTGAGTTATGCATTGCCATTTTCCCATTATGGGTATTACACATGCACCTTCCTCAACTTCTCAATAGCATAGAGTCTCTTTATTCAATACACTATCTATCTCATTCACTTTGGTCTACTTCTTATCAAGTATTTCTACAGCAGATTCCTTTGTCATTTCATACATTCTATTACACCCTGTTTCATAGTTACTGAGTTACTTTTACCATTATGAGTGAAAATATTGATAAATGTAAATTGTGACTTTAATATGTTTGTTAGGTGAATGAAACATGGGAATATGCAATAAGATTTTATTGGTTTAAAAAGAATGAATATGTTTTGAATTGATGGAATGTTATGTAATGAAATATGAACATTCTAATGCTTTGTTGATAGAAATGTATTAATATGATGTAAATGCATTTATTATGAACCTCTAACTACCCTGGTGTTGTACTAAGATGGATGCAAGGATAGATTCAATCCTCTGGAAGGGAGGGGAAGTATCACTCAAGAGAATTGATTGGTTAGGTAACCCTTAATGAAACCTAACTAATCTTACACACATTCACTTTTAGCTGGTTAAGTCAAGTCAATAGCTTGGGAATCAGGTAATTAATCTTTGGCTATAGTTTTGGGTTGAATTGAATGACTTTGGTTTTATTCTTTGGCTCGTTGATTGTTCTTAATTTGGGTTATAGGATTGATTCTCTTGATATGTGTGAAATATTCCTTATATTTTTATATATAATCAGTGATACATATGTTAGTCAATATGATTGTAAATATATGTGATTGATTGAATAAGTAAATGTATATATGAGACATATACATATATATACAAATATGTAGAAAAAGAGAATCAGTTGGCTAGAGACATGAAATTCCTATGTGAAAAGGTATATAAGTTTTGTAAATAACTTATCAAATAGAAAATATTTACATTATCTAATCAAAAAGACACTCTCAAAGCTAAGCAAAGAGCAGTTGCAAAGCTACATAAAATTATTGAATACATTGAAAAATCTATACAAGAAATGGATGGTGTTGTCCTAAGGGTTGACGAGGGAGTAGCTACTCCAAACCTTAAAGTAAAATATATGAAAAATTTCAGGTAGAATCTCATGAAAAGGAATATCGGGGGTGATAATAGGTAACAATAGTGGGGATGAGGAAAAATGTGTGGCTGGTCAACTTGCAGATGCTAAAGCAATATTTGGAAGTGCTAAAACTGAAGAAAAATAATAGAAAAACTATAATTAACCACTTAGAAAATGAATTAAAAGATTAAAAGAAGATTTTATAATCAAAATAAAAGGAGTTTAATTAATTTTGTTGACAAATATAGCTACAATCTAAAAGACACAAAGTTAAAAAAATAAACACAACAATAGAAGGTGTTGCTTATGAAGAAGGGCACATAGACACATTACAAAATGAGTGTTTGCAAGAATTTGAGGCAGTTCAGAAGTTAAATGCTCATATCAAGCACCTCGAGGCTCAATTAGGAAATGTTCAATTTACCTATAATGATCGTGTAGAGCATTTTGATAGATCAAAATTCAAATGTGTGGTTGGACAACTTATAAAAGATAAAGATTCCTTGACAACCACGATCATATGACTGACAACCCACATTGTGTTTTTCAGTTTGCAATTATTTTGAATATTGTTTTCAATCATATGAGGAAATTTAAATGCAATTTTCACTCTAATTAAGAATGGGTATAAATTTTAAAGGGGTCTTTCACTACATTTTTGTTGTCTAAACAACAAAAGGTTTTCAATACATTCATACTGTTTTGTAAAATTTCATGTTGCAAAACCCTAGGTGTTAAGAAGAAAACTACATTCGTGTTGTCTAAACAACAAAAGGTTTTTAATACATTCAGACTATTTTGTAAAATTTCATGTTGTAAAATCTGAGGTGTTAAGAAGAAAACTACATTCATGTTGCCCAAACAACAAAAGGTTTTTAAGACATAAATACTATTTTGTAAAATTTCATGTTGCAAAACCCTAAGTGTTAAGAAGCAAACTACATTTGTGTTGTCTAAATAGAAAAAGGTTTTCAAGACATTCATACTGTTTTATAAAATTCCATGTTGCAAAACCCTAGGTGTTAAGAAGAAAACTACATTTCTATTGTCTAAACAACAAAAGTTTTTCAAGACACTCATACTGTTTTGTAAAATTCCACGTTGCAAAACCCTGGGTGTTAAGAAGAAAAGTAGATTTGTGTTGTCTAAACTATAAAATATTTTCAAGACATTCATACTATTTTTTTTAATTCCATGTTACAAAACCCTAGTGTTAAGAAGCAAACTACATTCGTGTTGTCTAAACAACAAAAGGTTTTCAAGACATTCATACTATTTTGTAAAATTTCATGTTGCAAAACCCTAGGTGTTAAGAAGAAAACTACATTCATGTTTACCTAAACTACAAAAGGTTTCCAAGACATTCATATTGTTTTGTAAAATTTCATGTTGTAAAACACTAAGTGTTAAGAAGCAAACTACATTTGTGCTATCTAAATAGAAAACGGTTTTCAAGACATTTATAATGTTTTATAAAATTCCATGTTGCAAAACCCTAGGTGTTAAGAAGCAAGCAACCCACCATGAGAAAACCCTTTACATTTAAACAAGGAGATTCAAATAATTAAAAAACTCACATTGTGTTTTCTAAATTACAATTATTTTGTGCACTTTTTTTCAATGTGAAATTTAAATGCAATTATTACTCAAATTAAAATTCCTTATAAATTTTGAAGGGGCCTTTCAATACATTCAGTCTAAATTACAAAATCTTTTCAAGACATTCATTATGTTTTGTAAAAATTCATGTTGGAAAACCCTAGGTGTTAAGAAACAAACAACCCACATAGTGTTGTAAAACCCTCTACATCTCAATTGGTTAGTACCCCTCACCTCGATTTGGTCAATTTTCTCCTCCAACTCCTCCATGTGCACTCCAACCTTCAGCTCTCAATGTGCAAACTAAAAACACACCTCGATTTAGTTAATTTTCTCCTCATACACCTCCACATACACTCCAACCTTCAGCTTTCAATGTGCAGACAAAAAATGCAATTTTTTCTACCTCCTTTCTCCAAACTGAAAACACACACGTCAATCTACCTCCAATTCTCACCATTATCTCCTCACCTACGTTGTTGTAATGTTTTCTCCCATCTACCAATTTCGTCACTTTTATCTCTCGTCTAGTGAGCCCCGCACTACACCATCTCATCATGTTATGTATGTTTCTATGTATGGTTTCATGCATTTTTTGTATGTACATAGGTGCGTTTTGTTGGGAGATCAGCTGCATCCAATTATTTTTATTAAATTTGTGTTTATAATAGAGGGACTTTAATATTGTAATAAGTTATTCAAATTTTAGAAATTAGATTAATAATTGACTTTTTTAATATTATTTTATAAACTATTTTTATAATTATTTTTGTTGGTAGAATTTTTTATTTATTTAATATATTATTTATTGTCATACTTTTATAAATTATTTTATTTTAACATTTGTAATTCATAATAATTTTAATTGTTAAAATTATTTTTTAAGATATTAATTTGATTCTTATCATATTTCTTTTTCTAAAAATAGTTACATTTGTTCATTTAACTACACTATCTACAACTTTTATTTATATAACTATTATAATTTTTATAATTTTACATTCTTGATTGACAGAAAATCAAAATGAACCTTACTCTTTGAAAAAAAAAGATATTGAATTTAAAAATAAGATTTATTTCATAAAATTGTCTATAACTTATTTCAACTTCTTCCAAGAAGATCTGTACAGAGTCTAAAATCAAACTGAACCTTAATCTTTCAAAAACAAAGACATTGAATTTAAAATTAAGATTTATTTCATAAAACAATCTCATAACTTGTTTCAACTTCTTCCAATAACAAATCTGCACAGAATTTAAAATCAAACTGAACCTTAATCATTAAAAACAAAGATATTGAATTTAAAAATAAGATTTATTTCATAAAACTGTCCCATAACATTTCAACTTCTTCCAATAATGAGTCTGCATAGAATTCAAATTTATTTGATAAAACTGTCCCTCATGGAAAATTTTAAGCAGCAATCAAAGCAAGGATATTATTTCTACTACATATAACTTTGTGTGTACACATCTGATTCAACTAGCCTAGGTTAAGTCTAGAAAATTACATTTTCCTTTACAAGAATTATTAAGAAAAACACCCTGTTCTTAGTTGAGTGAGAGCTTACAAATTGGGAAGCTATTTTGTCTGTATCCCTCAATCAACACCCACTGCACTGTCATTAAAATACCTGCGAAACGATCTCTGGAAAAAAGATATCATCGCCAATGCTTTCGAGTGTGTCAAAAACTTCATTATAAACAATCTCCTTTTTGCTGTTTCCGGCCGTGCCATGATTTATTTTTGTAGGCTGTGGAAGGCTTGGAATCGAACAATACTTGCTTACTTTCACTCTACCACTCCCATCACAATCCAAATTCAGTCTTTTACAAGATGATGATGATGATGATGATGGTGAACGATCACAAGCAGTAGATGCAAAGGAAGATCTCTTTCTTCCAGTGAGAGACTGTACAACTGCAGCGAATTCTGAGGCACTTGCTTTAACCACTTTAGGGTTTGCGATATAAACTATTCTCAAGTTTTCAGCTCTACAATCTCTGGACTTGCAGGATACTGCTTTAGAGATATATTCTGCCATGTACTCTATGCATACAATACTGAATACACTCCCTATAGCCTTACCAAGGAAAATTTCTTTGCCCTCAATGGCAAATAATTGTTAGCATTTAAAGAAGTCGGCAATAGACAAATGCATGTAGGGTTTCCTATTTCTAGAAGCTAAGAGATTGGAACGCAATAGCATGAACAGATGAAGAATTTAATGAGAAGGTAAGTAGAAGTACACAGAGAAAGTACTGAGAAAGCTCCAATGGCTTATCGAGGTTGCAAATTGTTGAAATTGGTTAGATAGAAGTTATATTTGATAAGGAAATTTCATGCTTAATACCACATATTTCTGTATTAATCACAAAAGTGCAACAAAAAAGTAAAGCACGGGAAAAAAATTCCCCCGACCAAGCGGTGCATTAGAGTCTTTAGACACTCTTTTTCAAAGTTAATGACAAAATCAAAGGCAAAGAGTCAAGAACAGCCACGCCTCTGAGTTGCAGGTAATCATTAAAAACTAAATTTGGACAAATAAGTCTTATTAATTAATCGCAAATTTTGAATTTCACGAGCGTCGACTTGGGTCAATGATCGAAATTTTTGTCTCAGTACGTCGGTATTTTCTTTATGATAAGCTGCTGGTAGTGTAGAATGATTCTGGTTTGGCAGAGAGACGTGCAGTAGTGAAATTAGAAAGTCTAAAATATAGGCTCCATTCTCATCCATTCGCATGTTTGACCTCCATATGATTATAGAATCACCGCCATCCTTCCTACCCCATGCTTGGAAATTTCGTCTCTAACTTTTTACGTTAAAAGTACTATAGTCATATTATTTTATTAAAGTATTAATAAATAGCAACCACTCACTACTCTATACTTCTGTTTTACGTAGGACTGTATACTGCTGTAAGCATAGGACTCTATATTCTTGTAAAGCGAACTGTACAGGCAGTAATTCGGTTGCATAGTATTAAAAAGTATTTTAAATAATATATGAATAAATAATATTTATTGTATTTTTTAAGGTAAAAAATAAAAATTTAAAATTATCTATAAAACATATAATATAGATAAAGTATACTAAATAGTTTTAAAATATAATAAATAATCTTAAAATAAAATAAATAATGTATTCAATGGTAGTTTTGTTGAGTGCAAACTCCAATATCATAAGGGATGAGATTGGGATTGTGCACAGCCTAAGCCTATCTACGTTCAGAAAAAATCATCCAGCAAAAAATAAATTAAAATGATGTAGATAAAATATGATAAATAATTTTAAAATAAAATAAGTTTTTAAGATATTTCTTATGATTTTTAAGTAGTTGTGTTTAAGATATATATATGTGTGTGTGTGTGTACATATATATGTACACAACACATACACATATATATGTACACAACACATATATGTACAATATATGTACACACACATACACATACACATACACACACATACACACACAAACGCACACACATATATATATACACATATATGTATACATATTGTGAACATGAATATTATTTAGACCAAATGCAATTGAATTAAGCAAATAAAACAAAAATTTAATCTAATTAACTCATATTCTCAATGAAATTCTTGCAAACCTAACTAAGAATCCATTAAACATGAAATAAAATTCAAATTGATCAAAGAAACATAATTAAACAAAGCAAGTGTCGTCCCATTGAGGAACTAGTGTTGATTTGATGCAGGAAGGATCAGTTCTTTCCTAACCCCATTGATGCAAAGCTTCAATTGATGGTGATAATGGAGGTTGAACCACAAAATTACTCTCAAAAGGCTCTCAATTGATAAAAATGGATGTAAAATGCAGCAGTATAAGGTTGCTCAAATGATTTATGGATGAATTACTCATAGAATGAAGACTATTTATAGGATTTTTAATTGAATAAATGGCTAGGATCAATTTGGTTAATCAATGGATGAGAGAGAAAGACATGGATCAATGATCAAATGAAGGATCAAGATTACTCAATGTCATAGATCAAAAGAATTGATCAAGGGCTCAAATTGATTGAGACAAACATAAGTCCCGTGATTTAAGGAAGAATGTTAGAAGATATTTCCATTTGGTGGGAAATATTTGAATTTGAATTGGAAGAATATTCTTATGCAAGTGGAAGAAGTTGGAGGAATTAGAAGGTATTAGTCAATTAAATAATTAAGATATTATTTAATTGTGCAAAATGAGAGAATTTAGGATTTTAATTAAACAATTAGATCATTTAATTAAAAGGGTGGGATTATGACAATTAATTAAATAATTAAAATTATTTAATCAAATAAAATGAAAATTAGCATGAAAGAGGTGAATTAATCCAATAATGTTGATTATCCAATTAATAAAAGAAAATGATGAATTTAATTAAACAATCAGGATTATTTAATTAAATAGATGAAAGTGGTGGAATTAGGACAAAAATAGTGTTAGTAGATCGAATCAAATGTGTAATATTGATCAGGACAGTTTTAAGTGTCTACATTTTTCCCCTCTTTGAAACAAGGTACCTTTTACATTGGTTCAAAGAACTGATGCTTCTTAGATCAACATTGCTGCTCAGATCAAAATTTTAAAAATTCATGATTTTTTTGGATGCCCTAGTGGAAGGAAAGAATAATGCTAGTAGACTGCCCCCTTAAGAGATCGAGTAGAAATTTTGATTTTTCAGGTTGAAATCACGACAAGGATACAAGAGTGGTTTGGTTGATCAAAGGACGAAAGATACTTCTTTAAAAAGATCAGATGTTTGATGTAAATGGATTTTATGATGTATAGACAGTCATCGGCCATGGGTAGCCTCATGTATATTTTGATATATATCACACATATTTGATACTTTGATAGAAATGTTAATAAAGATAGAAGAATAAGATAGGATTAACCATTATTTTTTTAGATTGGTTCAAAAGTCCAAAAAACCTATGATCATTTTGAGATTTTATTAAATATGGTGATGAGAAAGATGATATTGCTTTGTTTCAGAGTTATGAGAAAATTCATCATATCCTTCCTTATTTTTGATATAGAAAATAGACATGATGCATCAAGGTATTGAAAACTAGGATGGTGTTGTATCTAATGTGATGGACTTTGACTCTACAAATAGATAGGAGTATCCATGTTCATACCTGACATATAGAAACCTTGTTTGATCATGTCAAATAAATAAGCCATCGAAGTAAAGAGACTAACACACAAAAGGTATGAAGAACTTGATATGTCCTAGCCATTGTATTACAAGGATATCCAACAAGTATAGCAAATGAAAGAAATTATCGATGCCCCATTCCTATCTCTCTAAATCATTTTGATAGACAACATCAAGATATCATCATAATGGACCAACAAAATAAATGAAAAAGGAACATATCAAAATGAACAAACAGTCAATGTTATTCATATATGTTGCCAAAGAGATGTGTTTTGAAGATAAATATCCAAAGTGATATCCAAAATAATGCCCATTGTCAGAATGATATATCCTAGGACATGCATTGTATAGGATGATGATGGGTTGAACTGATTAGGTTATTGATAAGAGTTTGATTAACATGTTTGATAATGTCAAGAGTTTGATTTTTGAAGTTTTTACATTTTGATTTTGATTTTATGTTGAAGTTTAACTTTACTGATTGTTTTACTTGTTTCTATTAATGTTGCCAAAGATGAGGATGGAAATCAATATATAATGAATGAAAGTGTATCATGGGTAAAAGTGATATGAGATGGATGATTTTGAGCTTTTTGGAATATTTCAATGTTTTTGATGTTTTTGAAATGTTTTGAGGCTATTTTTGAATTTTGGATTATTTGAATGTTTTGAGTTTGCAAATGTTATGAGGTTGTTTTTGGGTTTTTGAATATTTTGCACCTATTTTTGTGTTTTACAAGGTTAGACCAAGAACAAGACCTAAGAGGGACTGACCTAATGTGTTAGGGTCTCATCGATGATGGCCTTGCCTACGTAAGCACAAAGACAACATAGCGACAAGTGTTTTTTACCTTCTTTTTTTATGTTTACACATGTTTAGTGGCTTTGGTGTGATTTGTATGTTTTGGTGTTTTAAAGATTTTATGGATGTTTTTGAATTTCGATATGTTTTGGATGTTTAGGTATTTTGGACTTTACGAGTTTTTCGAATATTTTTGGATTTTGAACTTTATAGATATTTTGATGTTTTTGAGATTTTTGAGATATATGGATGGTTTTGGATTTCAAGTTTTATAACGTTTTTGGATTTTGAGATTTTATGACTATTTTTGGATTTTGAGATTTTATGACTATTTTTGGATTTTGAGATTTTGCAACTATTTTTGGATCTTCAGAATAACCTTAAGGGAATAAACGATACCTAGATCATGATGTTGATGTCACATTGTGAGATATAAGACATGGATCAAGAGTTATTTGAAAACTAGAGTGCTAGAACCTACCCCCAATGTCTAGCAATGTTTCATATTTCAATGAACAAACCAAGATAGTGAATGGATAATCATGTGAAGATTTTTGATACAATATTACCATGTAATAGGATCATTGGGACAATGCTAGATATAGACTATGGGACTTCATGATAAATATTAGATGAATGGAAAAGACCATTTCAAGAGTTTTTCCATGAGCAAGGTTGAAGTGTACATCGAACCTTTGTGAAGATCTGGATAAAGATGGATTGGATGGATGGAGGGAACATTGGATTTATCATGAAGGGGATGAGATGCTTCCATCTGAAAAGGCTCATGTAGATGGTCAATTCTACTCATGACACCTATTTTCCAGGTTTTCATCACAACACTTGCCCAAAGTGCCACCAAAGTGGTTTTCACTACAGGATGATTTTTATATTTACTATTTTCTTGATTTTTTATTTTAATATTTTTATTTTTGAAGGTTTTATGCTCATGTTGAACCACATGGTGGTGCTATCAATATAGATGCTTATGTCATAATGTGTCAATGATATCCTATCTGGAAGAGTTGTCTTGCTAAGATCTAGGTGCTTAAATACAACTTTTGATATTTTTGATCGTCCTCATTGATATTGGGATTAACCTCATCTAGGTGTGCACATCGTGATAGGGTGCCTTCAAAATCCTTATGATAAAGAGATGTTTCCAAAACACAATCAATGTGATAATTAGATATCATGAATGTTGAAGTGGATGGTGAAATACGTTGAGGAATATGAGATAGATTAGCTGATAGTTTGGAACCTTTGACTCTCCAAACTTGGGAAGATGAGAAATGATGGGTGGATATGGAGTTTTGAGTGGAATTAGGACCAACTGCTTGATATATTTTGTATGTTGCTTGAGAAGCTTACTTTTGCACTTGTTGATGTCTTTTATGGATATATTTCCCTCTTTGATTTTTCCCCATAGTTTCTTTGACTAATGGAGTTTGATTGGGATTATTTTCTTTATTTTTCTTTGGTATCCATTTATATTTTCCTTGTCTATTTTTCTTTGTTGATTCTCTTGTTTCAATGATTTTCTCATTTCTTTGAGACAAGCCTTTCTTTCTGTGTTGGTCCCAATTTGTGGAAGGAATGATGTGTGGATGACGATTCATGACATGTCTAGTTGTAGCATTGGTAATGGTTTCATCATAAGGACTCTTCATGCTCTCCATGTTGGTGTTTGTATTAGACAAAGTTGCCCCCAGTATTGTGGAAGTATCACTGACATGCTTTGATTTTCCTGCTAGTAACAAACCATTTCCTTGATGTTCAATTTTGTTTAACTTTGTTGATTTCAAACTGTTATATTTAACAAGGCCTAATGATTTGCCCTGGTAATGTATCCTAGATGATGAATGGATCATACTAAATATGACTTCCTGGATACATGATATTGCCATTGTTTACTGTCATTCAGGAATGTTAACTATCTACCCAGATAATCATTTTCTTGGATAATGTTGGATAACTTCATACTCAATGTCTTCAACTAGAATTTGGGATGTTTTATTTGTTGATGTTGATTCCAGATATGTTGATGATGCATAGTCACTATAATAATAAAGAATCTCTATCATTGATTTCTCTTATTAAGAATCTCAAGAGTGGGAGACCCTTGTTTTGGATGAAGATCGTCTATATGTCCCTCAAAAGGAAATATCTCTCGGGTGTAATTTGATGTGTCTTTTAAATTTTGAATAGATTGGAAGATTTTTATCAAATTATGATAGTGCTTTGGGGAAGTGATCTCTTCGTCTTGATTTATATTAGAGGAATTATCACTTACAGATTGCAAGATAAATTATGCAAATCATGACAATGTTGTGGGGATATAAGATCTTGATCTTGACTCGATTTAGAGAAACTTTTGTTATACACGAGATTGTCATCTTGACATCACTGTGGGGTAGATGGTATAGCATTGGTAACAGACCCTCCACAAGCTGTAATGGGTATGGATATAGAAAGATATGCTTCTTGTTTATTTGGAACTTCTTCAATATGCTCAATCATGAACTCATATGAGGGAGGGATATCACAATCCGATACATGTTCTTGATGCCATTTTGATATGATACATTGCTAGACACTATTGATTGATCTTGACTTTGGTTTAAGAACATGCCTTGATGCATGTCCGATTTCTCCTCTTGTGATGGATGAGCAACACAAATGTTTCCTACCTTGTTATCATAGGTATGGTTTACATTGTTTGAACTTGATGCTTTTCCAAAATCTTTCTCCTTCACATTATTATGCATAGGAGTTTTTTAGATCTCTAAATCTTGATTTCTTGACTTTTCATCAACATCAATTTCTCCGTATTCAATAAGATCTTCAATGATATGTTTGATTTTGAAAAATATTTGCATTTTATGACCTTTGTATTGATGGAATTCATAATTTAATCTGTCTCTGTACCATGGAGGTTTAACTCTAGGTTCTTGATAGTTTGTGAAATCGGGAAGAGTGACGAGATTTGATTGGATCAACTTCTTCAATACCATTTCAATAGGTTCTCCTAAGGCAGTAAATAATCATTTATGAATGTTTTTTGGTCTTTGTGGTAAGTATTTATTTTGTTTTGGCAGTGGCCCTCGCGAGGTGTTGGCATTACAAGTTCACAGTTTGTTGTGTATTTTGTTGTATTTTTTGTTGTGTATATTGTTGTACATTCTATTATGTATTTTATTGTATGTTCAATGGTGCCTTGATAACAACCTTTTCATCTACCACACCATCATTCATAGTTGTCTTTCCTTTAACCCAAAATTGGGGTTTGTCACTGAAACTAGACGGTTGGTTTTGAGTTTGTGTGGATCCCCTAGCAATTAAGGCTCATTCAATGTTGAGACCCTTGGGTAAGATTTCTTCATATGTTGACACACATTGTATTTTCAACTGGAAGGATAGATCTTTTTCTACATTTGCAGCAATGATCTCTATTTGTTGTTTCTCTGGAATTGGCCATTTACATTTGCTTGCTCTATGTCTTTATCATTGTAAGAAGTTTGTAAATGTTTCTCCCTTGTTCTATTTAAGGGTATAGAGTTCCTCGTGGCTCATGTATCCATCAAGACTATAGGAAAAGTGTGCTACAAACTAATCTATTATCTCTTGGAAATTTTTGATTCTTGGAGGTAGGTACGAGAACCACTCTATGGATTGGCCTCCCAAACTACATGGAAAGAGACGCATCAAATTTAAGATTCATTGTATGCTACTTCCATACATGCCACATAAAATTCCCTAATGTGATCCTTTAGATTAGCACATCCCTTGTACTTGTTAAATTTAGGGATCTCAAATCCTAGAGGGAACGGTATCATTGCTATGTGGTGATCAAATGGATATGGGCATAAGTCTTGCATGGAATATGATTTTTTTGTTTTCCCAGCTTGGATATCTTGAATAATTTGAGTAAGCGTCCTAATTTGTGATGAAATGTCCTCTTGAGGATTATGTGTTGGTGGAGCATATGTGTTGTATTGAGGTATGGTAGATGAGTTGTATGCTAGATTTTGGTAAGGTGGTGTGTTATTATTGAATGTGTTGTATGGTGTGTATAGTGGATTGATTTGATATTGCGATTTTAATGGTGGTGAGGGTGGTGGTGTGTTGTATGTTCATTGTGAGTTTGGATTGAGGAAATTTTTTTGAGAATTCATATACTAATGTTGTTGATTGTATTATAAGCCTTGTTATTTTCAAGTACAAGCAATCGTTGTTGTTGTTGGGTGTATTGTTGTTGTTGTGCTTGTAAACCTTATTGGGCTTGTAAAGCTTGTTGATCTTGCAAGGATTTTTGAGCTTGTTGAGCTTTCAAAGCCTATAGATCTTGTGAGGATTGTTGTTGAGAAATAGCTTGTTGTTTAGCAATAGCTTGTTGTTGAGTAATAGTTTGTTGTTTAGCAATAGTTTGTTTTTGTCTTTGACGAGATGGTTGAATATATTAATTTTTCATGATATATTGCATTAATGGGATGTTTTGGTTTTGTGGAACATGTTTTTGATACGGTAAGCATCATTTATAGGGTGGTGTACCCTTAACACATAGAGCCACTAGGGCCATTAAGTTCAAGTTCAAAAAACATTAGAGACAAATCCAAAAAACATCCACCGTAGACCAACAACAGACAAACAAAAAATAGACTAAACAAAGACTAACTAGCATTTTCCCAGTTCTTAGATGGGAGATTAACAACATCATCCCCAACCCATTCCTGGCCAACATCAGCATTCTTCTCGTCTAATTCATCCTTCATAACCGCAGACAGAGTGTTGGTAACAAAGTGGACTAGCTTAACAGTAAAATGAGTCAAGCCACAGAATTTCTTGTCCATATTATCCATCCTTTCCTACAGCACATGGCGCTCCTCCTCATGATCCATAGCCTTCATAGTATCAACATGCTCCACATCCAGCAGGGTCAAGGACTAGGAGGTTGAATCTTCTTTCTGCACTTTGTTGGTATTAGGAATGGAGTGGGGCCCTCCAGCATAGTCCTCCTCCTCATCCTTGTAATATTTTTTGTCAGACCGCTCCTCTTCTGAGTCCAAGTCCACCTACACTTTCTTGTTATTCTTAGCCAATCTACCAGACCTTTTGATGATGGTCTCACCACCAATCACCGCCATAGCTATGACCATCGTGTCCCCCTTAGAATCCCTACCCACCACATTTTTACCTTTGTTGTCCCTCGTTGGAGGCTCCATCAAACCCTTCGCATAATCCTTACCTTTCTTCTTCGTGGTGGGTTTGCTAGCAGTCTTGGTAGGGGTCAACTTGAATTCACAGAGACTAGCCATAACACTAGTCTGGGTGTTTCCCACATTCCCCTTAAGATTTTTAGTACCAAGTTTAGGCTTGTGACTATCAACAGCAATCGTATGGGTTTTTTTTTATGGGACCCTTGGACTTGGTCGGGGAAATATTAGCCACAACAAGAGGTTCAATTTCCTCAACACAAACAACAGATATGGGTTTGGGTTGGCATAACGCAAGATGGAAGTGGTAGAGTCTTATAATGAGACCTTGGTGAAGCAACAAGGGAGGGGTATCATCAGGGTTTAGGACAGCAGCCTCAATGCCTTTTTCAACAGAGCTCTCTAAATCCGTGAGAAGGAAGAAAGGAAAGCTTAAAAAAAATTAATGCCTAAGGTGATTTAAAAGAGGGAAATGGTAGAAGTAGTAAGTTTTGTATCTACCTTCAAGAGTCACATACTTCATAATGGTAAGGAAGACTTGGTCCCATGGCTGTGGAAGGGCCTCTCTCTCAAATCTTGACTGGTAACGAACCAACTTCTCGTTCCCCACAAAAAAATCAATCAAACTATCATTATCTTGCATCTTTGTATGCTTCAGGTACTTCTTACCAGTACTCAGCAGCCACGTTGCCTGCGTTATCACTTCCTCGTTCACTTCAAAAGAAATACCACCCAGAGTCACTCTTCGATCTTTCCAAGAGTTATAAAATTATGTAAATAAATTAGGTTCGTGACCCACTAGACTCTCCATCAGGGGAGCCAAACTGCCTTCAACACATATATTCCACACTAGCGGATCTTTGCAAAATTCACCACAGTTGTCGGGTTTTGTTTGCACTCTATCACCACCCATAATGCCTCTCTGCACATAGAATAACCAGACAACCTGTGAGAGAAAAAGGTTAGAGAAAATGGTTAAAGTGAAAGGTCACTCGCACACTTAGGATTTTAAGCCAAACAAAGTAGCCTTGGGTAATCAAAGCAATGTATAGGATGCATCCGTGAGGAGGTAAATCTTGGAAAGCAATCTTAGATAAATCATAAATCTTCAAACACTTGTGGCTAGGTAACCAAAACATGATGGTAATGGAAGGTTTTTCATCCACGTTGCTATTACACAGAAACCTAGGCAGGATGGCCGCAGGGCTAAATTTAGAAACATCAAAGAGACCGATCTTTAGAAGAGGAGACAAAATAGCGAAAATGATAGAGCCAAAGAGGAGCTATTCCTCATGATTATTTGTCACATCATTAATAAAATCACAAGACTTCATGAAAATATGATATCTTAGCGCAATCCCTAAAAGGAGATTACGTAAGGTATCGCCCTGCCTAGCCATGATCTCGATGTACCCACCACAATTCCTCATGATGTCCTTATGTTCAAAAATGGACTCCACCCCATTATTCAAAATTTTCCACTTATAAGACACCTCAGCATTAACACCCATCCTCATAGCCCATAAGACAAGCATATTGACCCCCCATAAATCCCATAAAGATGCATAATTAGTTATTATCATTGATTAAGTAAGGGCTTTGTTCTTTCATGATTAGACCTTGAATACCTAGTGGTATGTTCCCCAAATTATGCCAGCACTTAGAGAATTTCTAATGTGTGCCAAAGTTGACTAAGGCATCAGCCACTTGATTTCCCTCCTAGTAAATGTCAGTAGTATTCTTCAAATTCAACTTAGACACGAAGAGCCTTATGTCTAATAAGATGTCTTTAGTGCTCCACCCCAGTAATCTACCAAAGTTAACAGCATCAATAATAGACTTAGAGTAACCTTCAATATGAAAGTTCTCAATCCCCATAGAAACAACAACCTATAAGCCCTTTATTAGCGCACGATCTTTCACAATCATATAATATTGGATACCAATCCCCCTAGAGTAACCAGCCACAAAATTTCCTTTGCAATCTCTAATCACACCTCCTATGCTAGCTTTGCTCAAGTTGGCTTTGGCTGCCCCATCAAAATTAAGTTTATACCAACCCCTATCTGGAGGTTTCTAGATAGTGTTACCCCTGGCTAGGAATCTAGTGTTGTCATAGGAGCTTGCATCCAAATTTTGATGTCACGCATTGGCCATAATAATTTCCCTTTTAGTCGGACCCTTTTCTGGGGCTTTCCCTTTGAAGAGAGAAATGTTTTCCTCAATGAGCCAAGAACCAATACCAAAGACCTCCTTCAGACTCATCTCAACGTTCCTGAAAATCCTATTGTTTCTCTCTTTCCATAAGCACTAGCAGATAATGGGGAAAACCTGGTTCCAAATTTCACAAGGTAAGGGGTGAATGAAGGGTCCTATCTAGCTCAATATAAACGATATAATATCCTTACACATTGTCCATTGAATTCCCAGACATTTTAAAGCCAACTCCCACACTTCAACAACAAATGGGTAGTGTAACAACAAGTGGTCCACAGATTCTTCATTACATTTGCATAAAATGCATTTGTTAGGGATATGGAATCCCCTTTTCCTCAAATTGTCTTGGGTAAGAATCCTGTTACGGCAGAAATTCCACCAAAAGAAGTTAACTTTCGATATCATATGTCGATTTAAAACCCTCTTCCAAAGGTAAAGGACAATGCCCTAGTCCGTCAACAGATTTTAAGCCGATTTGACTGAAAGATCTCCCTGCTTGTCATGAGTCCAGAAGAATTCATCCCCCAAGCTGGTTGAGGGAAGTATAGTAAGGGAAAGAAACTCCTACAGAGAATTAGAAAGGAGGCTCAGATCAGGGGATAAAGGGCATAAAAGGGACAAAACATTCCACTTCCTAGCCCGTAGTGGGCCAAAGATATAATCACTAATATGAACACCAAAGAACCGTTGAGTTGATCTCTTACGATTTCTAAATTCAAAGTTTTCTAGAGGGGTATCAAGTAACCAGGGGTCCTCCCAGACTCTAATTTTGTTACCATTACCAATCTTTCATTTCATCCCAATCCTAAGCAGGCCCTGCAGGCTACAAATGCTCCTCCAGGCCAAGGAACCCAAAGGATTGGTGTAAGATATTTAACATTCATAATCTTACACCAATCCTTTTTATTCCTCAGATGGTCCCAGCCCACTTTGGCCATCAAAGCTTTATTGGTATTAGAGATAATCCTAATCCCAAGCCCCTCACTATGTTTAGGTTGACAAACTTTGTCCCATTTAACCAGAGCAAATTTCTTCTTGTCCTTGGTCCCAGACTAGAGGAAATTCCTTTAAATTTTTCTCAGCTATATTCCTAGGGATCTTGAATATAGAGAGGAAGTAGATAAGGATACCCTAAAGAGTAGCAGATAGAAACTAAAGTTTACCAGCCTAGCTAAGGATGGAGCCTTTCCACCCAGCCAAATTTCTTTGGATACTTTCAAGAACCGAATTCCAAAAGTCAGGAGTGACTTCCTTGACAATAAGAGGTAGACCAAGATAAATCAAAGGAAGAGAACCACTCACACAACCCAAAACAGAAATCACTCGATCTTGCAGGTTAGGAGTGTTGTTGAAGAAGCAAATCATACTTTTATTAGAGTTAATGCATTGACCAAAACAAGCTACGTAGTTATTAAGATAGTTTTTCCATTTCCTAGCTTCAATCATAGAGGCTTTTCCAAATAGGAAGGTATCATCCACAAATTGTTGGATCACAATCGGATCTAAGGAAGAGGCAACCTTGATTCCCTTAATAGACCCTTCTTACAGCAGATTAGCAAAGTTCCTACTCAAGACATCTGCAATCATGGTAAAAAAAAATAAGGTGAAAGGGGGTCACCCTATCTGATACCTCTCCCAGCAAAGAAAAACCCAAAAGGAGTCTCGTTAACCAAAACAAAGTACTTAACCATTATCACACATTCCATTATGAGTTTCACCATAGGTTGGTCAAACCCAAACTTAATTAAGACTTTAGGGATGAAGTCCCAAATCACCTTATCATATGCTTTTGAAATATCTAATTTAAGGGCCATACCAGCATATTTGCATCTATCCATGGAATGGAGAATTTCATGGGTGGTTATGGTTGCATCAAGGATATGATGACCAGGCACAAACCCTTTTTGAGTGGGGATGATAAGTTTGTCAAGGAGAGGTTTAATGTGGTTCACCAAAATTTTAGAGAGGATTTTATAAAAGGTATTGCAAAGACTGATGGGGCAAAAATTAGTCATAGACTGGGGATCAACAATCTTGGGAATTAAGGCTAAGAAGGTGTGGTTCATTTTTTTGAGAATCTTACCAAATTTGAAAAACTCTCTAGCAGCTAAGATGAGGTCCTCACCAACAATCTCCCAAAATATCTGAAAGAAGACCAATGGAAAACCATCTGGGCCAAGCGCTTTGTATGCCCCCATACTGAAAGTAGCCAACCTGATTTCCTCAGGAGTGATAGCAATGAGGATCCTAAGGTTATCATTTTGGGTAATGATGATCGGGAGAGGGTCTAGAAATAGACTGTCCAGAGTCGGATTAGGAGCCTTAGCAGGAGCCAAATAAGCCCTCTAAAAATAATCAGCAGCCAAGAGACTGATTTGGGTGGGCGTATTGAATATCACCTTCTTTGAGTCATTGGACCTTGGATTTTTGTTTCCAAAAAATTTCCTCTTTCCTTATAATTTGCTCCCACTCCCTCCAGCAGTCTTTTTCCTGGTTGCCAGTAGGTAGACTAACATCCCCCTCCTCCATTTTCTTTTGTATAGTTTTCAAATTATCCCCAATAACTCTCTTATTTTGGAAAACATCCCCAAAGACTCTTTGTTCCAACCTTTCACCATACATTTGATATGTTTGAGTTTAAAAAAAAACTTGAACATGGGACCGCCATGAACTGGAATATTCCACCATTCAGTAATTTTTTTCTTGAAGTTAGGGTGGGAATTCCAAATTATCTCAAATCGAAAAGGGAACGATCCAACAACATAAAGGTCATTTGAGATCAGCAGAAGAGGATTGTGATCTGACACCATCCTGGGCAGAGCCCTAAGATTGGCACAGAGCAGGCCAGTCCAGTTTCTAGAACAAATGAATCTATCTAATCTTACTTGAATTAAGTCCTCCCCCAGACACTTGTTGGTCCAAGTATAAGCTTGGCTCCATAAGTCAATGTCAATCAAGCCAGTAGAGCTCAAGAAGTTAGCCAGGTCAGTCATGTTATCAGAATAATTCACCAGACCACTACTTTTATCCAAAGGATATAAGGGGGAGTTGAAGTCCCCAACCACTAACCAGCGAGAACCGCTATTGTTTTTAACCCAACTAGAAAGAACCAGCCACAAGGAATTCCTAGCATTTCTTTGGTTGGGAGCATAGACATTGATAAGTGACCAAGAGATGCCCGGGTAAGAAAAGGAAACTCCCACACTACTCCTACAGTAGAATAGTTTAGAGCCATTAAACCTAGATGGGTTCCAAAGCACAACAAGACCACCCGATGCCCCTTCAGCATCACTATAGGAGTAAGTGGCCCCCCGCCATAAATACTTAGCAATATTATCAAAATTAGCTTTCTTCATCTTGGTTTCTTGTAAAAGTAACACATCAACCTTATGTTCTAGAACATAGTTCTTCAAAGCTAGCTTCTTGTGAGAGTTGTTCAGCCCTCGTACATTCCATGACATGACCTTCATTTTTTACCTTTCTTGGAGGACACTTCCAATGTCCTTTATTTACCACTGGCTATCTCATTTGCAGTCTCTCTCAACCTAGTTTGTCTTTGGGTGGGTCTACCAAGTTTGGAGTCACCTCCCACATCCACCTTCTTCTTCTTCCCTCTTTTCTCTAGGGTTACCCAACTATCCTCTTCAACAGCTTTCTCCTGTATCAATCCCTCTAAACTAAAATTTGCCCTTTCAATAACTCTAGTGCCCTCATCCTCTCAAATTTCACCCTCTTCACCCATCTCACTAGTCCCAACAGAACCCTCCAATAGGTAGCCTCCTACTAACTCATCCCCCCCAGAGCCGGGCCAAAGGATAGAGCATCAACATCTAAAATCTTATTGATTGTCACATTCACAGTCAGTGTACTAAAAGCAAGGCTCAAAGTTGGATCTACACTAGGAATCATCAACCCACTAAGAGGATCCCCAGAGAATGGTGGTTCAACCATAACTAGCGAGGCAGACTTGGCCAGAGAGTCACAATCCTTCAGAACTTCATTTTCCAAAGGAGGGTGGGAACTTGCAGCAGAGACTCTCGGGTTAGGCTCCCGATTAAACGAAGATTTACAGTCAAAGATAAGGTGGCCAGGTTTAACACACTTATGATATTAAATGACAACATTTTCATAGCACACATGTTGGACTCAATTACCAAACTTTGAGCACATCTTCACAGAGTTAGGAAGCATCTTATTTACACTGATATTTACACAAAAATGGGCAAAGACTAACCTCGATTTGGATCTGGTGATGGAGTCTGAAGTAATGAACTATCCCAAAGAATCCCCAATGCCTTTGAAGATGGATTCATCCCAATATTCCAATGGAAACCTAGGCAGATGAACCCATACCGGTGCCAATTTATTTAGATCCACTGTAGGGTCAAACCCCGACTTCCAGTGGCATAATGCCAAACTGTGCTTTCCATACACCCAGGGCCCAAAAGAGAGGACCGCAACCAAGTCTTATGAGGCCGTAAACTTGAAGAGGAAGAGACCACTCGACATTGCACAAATCGCCACACTAGCTTTGAGGTGCCACTTAGAAACAAACCATCTTTGAACCATATCCACAGTGGGACGGAAGGAGATAAAATGGCCCACAACTATGTTCTCCATGGAGGAGAGAATCCTATCACAGACTATATCAAAGATATCGAAATCCATTCCCGAAGTTTTGACTTCCTCTTCGAAAAGAGGTGAGGGATTTGAACTCTATTTACCATTAGTCAGCACATCCTTCCAACCATTAGTTGGAATAATCTCCCCCACTGGCACATTCTCACCAAACAAGACCGGAATCATGGGTGACTCTAAAAGACCCATGATCAAAGGAACGGACCCACCAGGAGTGGCACCCAAGGGACACGAGCTCGCATGTGACAAGGCGAGACTCAGGTCAGGAGGGAACAAAGGGGGACTGTGGGGTACCCCATGATCTTGGTATGCATTACTTTATTGTTGTTGGATTTAATTCTAATTTTGGGACACTTGATTTTGTAACTTTTGATTTGAAACATGTTGATTTTCGTGTGGGGAAACTTTTCCTTGATGTAATTATGCCTTATGTTGTTTTCCTATGAGTCCTTACAATATTTGATTTTGTGGTTGAGGAACATGAGTTTGAGGACCCATTTGATTTTGCAATGTTTGTGGGATACCTTTATGTTGAGACATAAGTTATGATCCTTGATATGATTGTGATGTTTGTGGCAAACCTTGATTTTGGGAAAATGAATTCTAGGGATTACCTTGATATTTTTGATTGATTTTATATTTTTTATTAGGTAAGAAGGGATTTTGAAAGGGCCCTGACCTTTTTACAACACGAAAGATTTAGCAGTTAATACAACAAGACATGGAACAGCAACAAGGTAAGACAGTAGCAAGAAACATCATTCGAAGCCAACAAATCAACAAAATTAGGATAGGAAACAATGCCAGTAGAAAAGGTCACTAGGACAAAACAAGTTGTAGAATAGTTAAAAACAACAAAAATCACCCCAAGGGTGAAAAAACTAGATGGTCCTCAAGCCTTTACAAGAGAAATAAATGGGACCAAACAATAAAACAGGCTTAAAGGGACCTAAACCATAAATATTCTTCGAATCAAGCTTCACAGCCAGCATAAAAAGCCAACATGCCACCCTCCTTGTTGTCAAAATAGTAGCCTGAAACACACCCCAAGGGTGGCTAAAACAAACCATACTTCAAACCCTTACCAGTAGGATTGAGTAGATCTTGAGACCCAAACCATTAGAAGACAACTAAGCCCATCAAGACATCTTGAGAGAACCCAAGGCTAAGAGCACATCTAACATAACAAGCCTACAAGCTACCCATCAGGCTATAAAAGCAGCAGCCCATAACAACATCAACCCCAAGGGTGGCCAAGACAACATGAACTTCAAGGCCTCCATAAAGCAACACCTTCCAAACAACAACACCTTTAAAATAGTAGCTCCTGTAAAAACTCATGTCCTTCTCAAAAAGGGATTATGTGAGCACAATAAAACTCAAAGGAACAACAGCCAACTTGAAGCACCATACCTCCCAATGCACCAACTCAATATCCACCTCTATAAGAGAGAGCTCCCCTCTATATGAGAGGATGCAATTAGAAACAAAACTATGAGAGCCAACAATCTCTTGCCCAAACAAGCTCCACCTCAAAAGGAACCAACAGAAAGAAAGGGGACAAGTCATTGCAACTATAGCAACCATATCCACCTCAATAAGAGAGGGCTCCACCTTAGTAGAAGCTATCTCCACCTCCATAGGAGACCCCAACTATAACACCCAGTAGGAATTCGACACTCTGGTAGAATGAAACAAGGCAAGGCTTGTGTGTAAAGGCTACTCACAAGTAGAAGGAATAGACTTTGAGGAGACATTTGCTCTGGAGTGGCAAGAATGGAAGCTATCAAGATGTTTTTGGATTTTGCAACACATAAGGATTTCGAAGTATATCAAATGGATGTGAAGTATACTTTCTTGAATGGTGAATTGGAAGAATAAGTATACATAGAACAACTGAAAGGATTTTAGTTATCAAATAAACCAGATATGGTCTGCAAATTGAAGAAGGCATTATATGGATTGAAGCAAGCTTCTAGAGCTTGGTATGCAATGTTAGATAGGTACTTGCTACAGTAAGGATTCAATAAAATCTTTATTTCAAAGTTGAAAAAGATAAAATCTTGATTGTGGTTGTGTATGTTGATGACATAATTTTTGGAGGAAATGAAGCTATGTGTAAGAAATTTGCAGAAGAGATGCATAAAGAATTTAAAATGTCAATGCTCAAGGAGATGAATTTCTTCTTCAGGCTACAAATCAATCAGAAAAATAAAGGTATTTTTATTTCACAATCAAAGTATGTCAAGGAAATATTGAAGAAGTTTGAAATGGAAGATTCTAAACTAGTATGTACCCCTATGGTTACTGGTTGCAAGCTGAGCAAGAATGATGAATCTCCTAAGGTTGATCAGAGCAAATATAAATCAATAATTGGAGGACTTATATATCTAACTATTACTAGACTCGATATCATGCATGTAGTCTATCTTGTGGCTAGATTTCAAGAAGATCCTAGAGAGTCACATGTTGTAGCAATGAAGAAGATATTCAAATACTTGAAGGGCACTCTGGATCATGGCTTATGGTATCCAAAGAATAATAACTTTACTCTGAGTGCTTATACCAATGTAGATTGGGTTGGTTGTGTAGATGACACAAAAATTACAAGTGGTGGTGCATTCTTTCTTGGATGTACATTGGTTGCATGGCTAAGAAAGAAACAAGATTCAGTGTCTTTATCTACTGCAGAGGAAAAATACATTGCAAAAACATCTTGTTGCACACAAGTGTTGCAGATGAGGCAAACATTAAAGGATATCAGAGTAGTATGTGATGAACCAATTTTTATCTTTTGTGATAATACAAGTGCTATCAATATTTCAAACAATTCGGTAATGCATTCAAGGACAAAGAATATCTCATTCTGGTATCACTTTTTGAGAGAGAAGGTAGTAGATAATGAAGTAAAGCTTGAACATGTACCTAAAAAGGATCAGGTTGCTGATATATTCACTAAGGCTATTCCTAAGGATACTTTTGAGTATCTCTAGGAGAAGTTGGGGGTTATTACCCCTTCTTTGAACTAGATGCATAAGGAGATGCATCAGTCCAATGGATCTCAAGATTCATTCTTTGTTCTAGACTGATGTCGGTGGCTACCTCTCAGGGGTAGTAGGTAGTGGCATTATCGGTTGTTGTAGTCAGGATGAGTGAGTGTTGTCATTATGTAGTGGTTTTTGATTGATGCAGTATGATGTGTAATCTTAAGGGGGAGTATGCAAACTAGTAAAGGAAAAGAAGTTGTAGAGTAGTACAAGGCTATTTGATATCAATGGAAGATATGCAAATGTGTTTCCCTTTTCCATTGATGTCAAAGGGGGAGAATGAGTCATGTGAAAATAATGTGAGCTAGTTGTGAATGGGGGTGAGAGTAATATGGAAAAGGAAAATGAGTTGGTATGAAGTAGAGTATTGATTATCAGAACTATTGTGTTTGTTGTTGATGTTTTTTCACATCATCTGTTGCCATCAATGACAAAGGTGGAGATTGTTGCAAGGATGAGTAGTTGGTGTTGCCATTGATTTGAACAAGCTTGGGGGAGATTGTGTTGTCATTGATGATTGGTTGTGTTGACCTTTTGATTATGTTGTCTTTAGTAAGCTACTAGTGTCAACCTCTAGTGTTGCTTTGATAAGCCTGTGTCTATGAATGTATGGTTGATTTGCTATGTTGTAGTTGTCTTGGTAGTGATGAGGAAGTGATGAAGATGTTGAGAAGGTATCTCTGGTGCTTAGTTTCCAAGTGCTTTCGATCAAAAATGAATAAAAAGAGGAAACAATGTGTTGTAGTGGTGTAGAGTAGTGTTTTGGTTTCACTCCACATTCCTTCTATGTTGATGATCTACTTGTGTGGTTTACATATGTTGATAAAAGGTGTTCAAAGGTGTTGCTCCATAATTTGGTGTGTTGGATCATTGTGCAAAGGAAGGTGTGTTCACTAGTGTGTGAATTGTGAATTGCAAAGGTGTCTGGGAGAAATGGTTTTGCTCTGCATTTCTCCATAGAGTGGTTTTAGGTCTTGTGGATCTAGAAGGATTTTGATAGTGTTTGTTTCTTTCTTCAGTTGAATTTTTTTGAGGTTTGGTGCTCCAAAATTTGGTTTCTTGAGTAACAGTGTGTGGAAGGTTGTTTGAGTGTACTGGGTGTGTACATTCTTCAAGTGAAAGTTGTTGCAAAAGAATTTTTTAGATTCTAGAGTGTATTTGGAATATTATAGATTGTGTTCAAGTGTGGTGTGTGGTCCATGAGTCATCTTTGGATTTGAGGAAGTACACACTTAAATGTTAATGGTGTTAACATAGGTTCGACTGACCTTGGGTGTTTACACTAATTACAGAGTTTCTTCGATGTTTATGGAAGTGTGGCATGGTGTGCATGAGTGGATTTAGGTTTGAGTTAAGGTGTGTTGTGGTTTTCCTTCATTCCTTTCCACCATGGAAATATTTTGGTGCCGACCTACTTTGGATTTGCATGGTTGAGGTGCATAGCCGACCTTGGAGAATGTTTTCAAGGTTGAAGATGGTATAAATATGTGTTGAATTGTTGAGGGATGATAAGATGGATGTGTGTGATATGAATGATGTGAATTGTAGAATTTTAAGGTACGGATTTGTGAAGTGCAGTGCAAGCTTTCATGTGTTATATTACTGGATGTAGTGAGTAAAATGGGTCTACAATCTTCAGTAAGACTGTGAAGGTGTTGGTGATGTAGTGGTGCACTTTTCTATTGAATTGAGATATATCTCTCATTGTAACACTCTTCTCTATCTTATTTTCTATTCTAACAGTGAGCCTTTCTTTCTTTTGGGAAGTGAGCCCTCTGATAGTGAGCCCTTTGTAATCAGTGTTAATATTACTTTATATTGTGAGCTAATCGTCACCATGTCTTTTCCATTCTTGGACTTTCCACATAAATATGTTGTTCCATTGTGTATGGTGTTGCTTTGGTTTTGTTTCTATTATCTGCTTTCATGATAAGTCATTATAACAGATTAAGGGTTAACTGAATTAATATGGATTTGAATGTTTATGAGGGTTTTGAAGTTTTAAGGCACAACTAATTCACCCCCATCTCAGTTGTCTTATGCATTCAACACATTCCTCTAGGACTGAAAATAGACTCATAAAGGAGTCATCCACTCTTCCTTAAAGATAAGAAGAGGAATTAGTCTAATAACATAAAATAATAATTATGAAGCAATGGTAGAGAAACTAATTTAGAACTCTATGCCTAATGATTGATTGTCATGATAGAGATGTGTTCCTAGGAATAGTCACATCATGAATTAGTCCCATTCAAAACAAACTTCTTCTCCTCCTGGTAGTCTTATTCGGTGAGAAAATGTATAATGTGGTGACCCATAGTTGATCATTGAATGATCACCTCCGTTCTCTTCTGGAAGTGTCATGCTTTGGTTGTTTTGACTTCTCCCCTACAACCATCCATAGTCCTTATGTTGCGGGATGGAAAACCTGTTGCTACAAGTTAACAGTCTTCTTGTTGCAAGATGTTAGTTTCATTCCTAAGGCATCCAAATTATTAGAAATCATAATTAAACACAAAATCATACTAAATCCCATAGACATTCATGCATCCATACAAGCATATATCAACATAACATATTTATATTTACGCATACTTAAGTTTGCTTCAAAGTGTATGAAAGACATAAAAGATATATAAAGTCTTGGTAATGTCTGTGAAACTTAGTAGATGAAAGCATAGAAGCATAAAATAATAAAAGAAACTAGCCATTAATTGAACCCATCACTTTTCATCTAGAATTGCTTTTGCACCTTTACTAAAATTATCCAAGCTTGATTTTATAGCATCATAAATTGTGATCCCTAATTATGAAAGCACAGTTTTACACTCTATTTGGCACTCACTTTGGTTACCACTCCCCTAGTCCATTTTAGAACCATTTTCTAGCCTTCACCTTACCTTCCAACTCAAGATAATTTGTTGATACTGCCGTAAAACACTTTATTGATGACCTTATGCCCTTAAAACTCTATCAAATGCTCAAATTGAGGTCAGTTCCTAAGTCAAGGGGCCCTAAAATTGTGATTTCCACTTTGACGAGTATAAAACATGTGGATAGGGGCATTGGACACCTTAGTCCCACCATTTTTCTCAAAATGATTGGTCATGTGTTAGGGTAGGTCCTTTTCTTATGCAACATGACTTCAAATTTGATATTTGCATACTAAAACTGTTGCATTGGCAAGATGTTTTGTCATTGATGTCATGAGTTGAAGTTCAGTTGCTCTTGTTATGATGCCATTTCATTGATGGTGCTTGTCTTGATTTTTTCATGCTTGCTTCAAGGTATCTCATCCATGCATGCTTGCTTCAAGGTACTTCATGCTTGTTTCAAGAGTTGATAGATCAGTGGTATTCATTCAAAGCTCATAATCAATGGTACTTGTAATGAGCATCAAAGGTTCAAAGGCATTCTACATCAAAGTTTATCCTCCTTGATGAATTTCAGAGGCATAGTATTCTGCATTGGAGGTTTGAGCATATGTTGTTTGGCATGCAAAGTTATTGATAATTATTGCATATCAGTGTTCCTTCAAAGCTTTTTAGTATTGTATCAAGAGGTACAATATACTATGTTTGAGTCAAAGACATATGGTGTCTTGCAGAGGTTGAAGATTAATCACAAGCATTCATGTTCATTGGAGTTTTAAGTCTTGGTTAGGGTTTCTTGGTTGATACCTTGCTTTCAAACCCTAAATGTTATCTTTCTTTATAATCTTTATTATGCAAGGTTACTTTTATTTTATTTGGAAGTTGACTTAGTAGCACCAGTTAATGTTAACTCAAGTGATGACTTGAGGGGCTCATCCTCATTTAGCAACCAACCCTTTCCTTTGGAGTAACTGGTTGAGCAAGTTATGTTCTTGGCTTATATCGTTTGAATAAAAATCAAAGGATGTCATTTAAATTTGACTGAGGTAGGTTTTGAATCCAAGGGTTTATATTTAAACTTTCTAGCAATTATTTCTCGAGGCTAGAATATTGTCGAGAATTCAACAATTAATCTATCTTTTTCATTTTTGCTTTCAATTGCTTGAAAATGAATAGGTGAATTGGTTATTGAATGGCGTAAAATTGAGAGTGTAGTTTTCAATATGGATTCAATCTTGAATATCAATAGTCAGGTTATGGTATTAGGTTTTTTATTTGTAAAATGGAATTGATTTTATGACAAGGTATTCAAGACTATGATACTATGAGAGTGTGTGGAGAAAATACATGGAACAAAAAAATTGAATAACAACATACATGATGTGTTTATATGACTGAATCCTCTACATAGTTTAAGGTAATCTGAATGTGACCTTGGTGTCTAGAATGTGATTGAATTCACTACTTTGTGTGATTGAAGCCATTGCTTGTTGTCTGCAAAGAGATTGAAATATTAGAGCATAAAATGCCTCATTATGTCTCTGTGTAACAGTGTGTATGAAATTTATTTATTTTTCTATGCATTGATAACATATGGTCTAAAATTAGTCAGTTGATTTTGTAATTGAAGGTTTTGATTTTTGAAGATGGAATATACGCAAGGTGAAGGGTGTGTAATATGTTGAGTTTTTTAGAGGTTCTTTTGTATTCAATGAATGATATGCCATAGTTTGAGAATTGAATTAGCATGATGATTGCAAAACTATGTCTATTACCCTTCATGAAAATTTCTTGGTTGAAATATGATTGACAAAGATACAATAATCTTTTTAGAGCAAGAGTATGGTTCTTGATTGAAAGATGATGATAGGAAGATTGTGTAGATGATGCTTTCTTGATCAAAATATAAAGATTATTAAGGGAGAGAGTATGATTTCAGATTGATGCACTATTTGATCAGTACATGAGGTCTGCCATTGAAGATTTTATGAATTCAAATATGAAAATGGTAAGTGTGAAGTTATATCAAAGCTTGATGACATGATGGTGATTACAGAGCTGAATACTTTATTAGAATGGTGTTAAAAGGTTGTGGTAAGGGAAATAAAACTATTATGAAACTTTGGTTGAGCAATGATTTGAAGTGAAACAGGGCAACCCTCTGTAATATTTTCTTTTCTTTTTTGAAGATTGTCAATGAGACATGGGGCGGGTGCATGGAAATGGGTAGCAATTTTGTGCACACCCTCAAAAAAATAAATTGAAAACCATAACGCGAGCACGTTATAACGCGCTCGCGTTATGTCTTCGTTAAGCCTAGGCTAGGTCTCGACAGCTACAAACAAATAACGCAAGCGCGTTATTTACTATTAAAAGCAAAAAAACAAAATATCTCATTTGCATTTCGACTGGTTTTTTGTTGCACCCGCGGCCAAAAACCCCACAATATCGTGCTCACGTTCTAGGAGGAGAATTTCTTCACCAACAATCCCTATTTCTTTACAATGATGGTGCCACGACGACGAGGAGCTGTGAGAGGTAAGGATACTATGGTTTTTGTTTTGAATTTGTTAGTTTTAGATTGAGTTTATTAGTTTTAGGTTGAATTTGATATCTATTTGTTTGAATTTTTAGGAGATGCAAATCAACCTGCAAACCCTTAAAATCCTCAACAGGAAGACCAACCAAATCCTCAAGATTAAAATCAACCACAACATCAACCTCCTCCACCAATCACTCAACCCCCTCCTGGCACTCAACAAAATTTAATGAGTGAAATTGAGAACAACAAAAAACAAATTGAGGATTTGATCAATAGGTTGAGTGATCCAAATGGTTCAACCATAGAAAGAATGACCCCAGCAAATTCATTGAAAGATATGTAAAAAAATGTAGATTCAATTAGCAAACAAATAACTGGATGGGAAGATAGGAGGCAGGCGGCTAGGGACTATTATGCAAATAAACTATCATACAAAGATGTGAAAGATTTAAAAATTACAAAAGGTGATTTGTGCTCATTATTCATTGACCCATGCACAAATCAAAATCTTACCCTCAATGCGAAGAGGTTTCCTATCCATTGGTGCCACCATCGGTAGATTAGGGACCGGTTTTATGATAGGTGGTACATGGTCTTCGATTACCCACCGTGCAACAATTGTGAGGTCCCGCAATATTTCCTTAGGAAACTATACAGTGAGTTCATATTGAACAAAATCCCAAATTATTTTGATATGAGTTATTTCCAGGGGAGAGGTGGGGGGTCAGCTCAGGATAGACCTAGTGCACAGCTGGATCCTGCGCGGCAAGGTAGACGATCTCTCGCTAGGACACCTCGTGAGCACGTTGTTATGCCTTCTGTCGTAAAAGAAAGTGCTGACGTAGAGACATTGTAGGCAATCAACACTTTGACCCAGAGTGTCATCCATCATACTAGCCCTATTCTACAGCGCCATCCAGGGGAGTCTTCGAGTGGTGGCCTTCGAACACATGTGTGTCAATCTTGCGGGGCTACTGGTTCACATGACCCCACCGACCTTCAAGAGACCGGTACGCAGGATCCGTCTGCAGCTATGGAGATGGAGAGGGCAGCTGACATTTTGCATGAGGCATATGGCATTGATAATCAGGTAAAAGTTAGTGCATGTGTTCATTGAATTTAATATATTAAATTTCGATTTTGAAATGCAAGATTAACTAAAAATGTTCTATGATTTTAATAAAATTGCAGGGTCACAGTGTTGAGACTGGATACACTGGCCCCCCACCAACCTATTTCTGCAGTACACCTATCGCTAGGGTATGTAACTAGTAAACAATTATAAATTTATTGCATGTTAATGACATTGTTTTATGAATGGTAATTTAATATGCAATTTTGGATGTTGAATAGACTAATATTGGAGGTTTTGATGGAACACTTCCTAGTGGTGGTGGATTTACTCAAACCTTCATGAGGTAATAGAATAAAGAGTTTAACTAATGAATCAAGTACTTAATAGATTTGTGTAGTTTATACATGCACATCATTGATTACGTTGAATAATTTGTTGTTTTATTTTCAGTTGTTGCAAGACGATACACCTTCGAATGTGACGAGGGCAATGGATATTGGTGTGACATCTGCTATACAATCCTCGATGGCTATGACAGAAGAGGTATGAGGAAAATTAGTACATTTCAATTTACATTTGTTGTTATAGATGTTAGTTAGTGAAAAATCAAACCATTATTGATTCACGTAGTTTAATTTCTATTTGTATGGTTTATACAAGGCTTGAGCACGCCTGTGCATGGGTTTGAGAATATTTCCCTCATGGAGAGAGATTGTGAGATGGTTATAAGTGATTATTTTGTCAAATATATCATTTTTTATAATGTAATTTCTATATATTCATGTCTTTACTTCTTTTTGTAACAGTTAAAACTTCACCATGAACTAAACCCTAGGATGGAAGGCACTTACAGATGTTGCATGCAGGCATCAAAATAAGGATGTTGCATTGCTTTTCTAGCTGACATTCTCTTGGATGGCTCATATATCTGCATTTTTTGCAAGGGGACACCAATCACTGTAAAAGAATGTGATAGCATTGGCATCAAACAAATTGATGTGCATAAAAGTATAAATTAATAAGAACCAATGTGTATATACTTACAAATTAATCCAATGAACCATCTAGGTCTGCTCTACTCTTTATTGTGTCAAGTATTGCCTCATGGTCAGACTCACGGACCTTCCATAACGTCTTATTCAAAGTTCTACCCCCATATTTGGTCAAATGAACATTGGATGCCATGACAAGGTTCGAGTAATGAAGAATCTTACGATGCATGTCAAAGTCCTGAAATAGCCAATGTTTAACACTTGAATGTGGGTACCTTCTATGCCATGTTTCAATAACCACAACTGATCCTATAGGGTATTCGATGTTTTCTCCATCTATAACTGGGGCCTCCAAATTTTTTTTGGTCTCAACACAACGACACAAGTAATAGTCTGTTCCCTCTTCATTGTCTTCATCTACAATAATTGCATAAACATGCCCTGCATTGATATGTGCAAAAAATATCTTGAAATTTGTCAACATTACGAATATAGTACAAAGTAAGATAACGATATGGAATTTCAACAACTAAGAAAGTAGATATATCACCTGGTTGAACTAGATCTGTTACGTGGTCAAAGTCAACCGATGATTCCATCTGTGTCAGTTCCAATGTCGTCGGAGGGTGATACATGTGAAGTGGGCTAAGATAGCTTGTGAATCATTTGTCAACCCACTCCCCTGACTCACAATCATTCTAGGCTTGAATTGTACATGAAGAACAAAAGCATGCCATCTTTTGTGTATCGATACTCCATGAACCTGCATTTGAGCTAAGGAAAGAGTGTACCTCACTCAATCCTGTTAGTGTACAACAGTCTTCATATGGTGCAATGTTAGTATCATCCATCAACCAAAAAAATCTATGAACTAAAGACGTACCTTCATTACCTGGACCCATCAAAGAATTACACCACTCGATGATTGATTTTGCATCTGTCAACTTTGCACTGTCTTTATACTTTAACTCTTCTCGTGCTAATGCTCTTTTCATGCATGCTCCTGCACCATCATGCTCCCCCTTTCCATGTCCAGCCTCACAAAAGGTCCACATATGTTGAACACCTGTAATGATATGCATCTTGCACAACCAGTAGAACATGCGTGAGTTCTTGAATTGTGTTGCACAGTTATCAGACCATATTATATGTTGATTGTATTCTATGCCCCTCTAAGCCAAACCATTGTATAACATCTAGAAGCAACCTTGCACGAACTTTGGAGAATGTGTGTGATCATCACTAATGTAAAAGTGGTACTCCCTCAATACCATCCTTTGCTCATTTGTACTATCAAATGCATGAATGAATGCTATGTGCACAAATATCGAAACTTGTGTGGAGTTGTAATATTGTGACTGCACCTCATGTTATGGCTGCAGAGTGTAGTTCTCTGCAAAGTCAACCACAAATACTATGTTTCCAATTGGAAAGGTGTCCTTGCATAGCTTGAACTGCATGTCCAACCATCGGGCTCTATGGGTATGCATTGCATACTTAGACAGTATATTGTCATGAAATGTGGTCATAAGTTGGTACACTGGAATCTTCTCAATAACCAAATCACACCTTTTTGCTTGAGACCCATCTTTTGTAGCATATGCCACTGTTTTATACTTCCCGAACTCTACTAGTTTTTGTCCCACCTCATCTGTGCTTTCCATATGTTGACATACTAGCATACGTTGGAAGCCATCGCAATGCTTGCATGAACCATCCAAGCATGTTGTCGTATAGAATATCTGGCCATCCTCTATTTCACATAATTTTTTTGATAAGAACCTCTTGAAGATTTTGGTGGGGCTTCTATGCCACAATCCTGCAAAACATCGTTAGTATGCAAATCTAAACATATAGAATGATAAACATCATAATGGTTAGAAAACTCAATATGTAGTCCACAACAACATGTAGTGCGTGTGTGATTTATCTTGACATAAAAAGGTTTAAGCATTTCAAAAAATATTTGAGAAATACTAATTTGAGGATAATCATTTTCAAATTTTCGAAAAAATTGGGTTTGAGTCATATCCAAAAAATGCTTTGGATGTGGCTCACGATTCCGACTACCGATTCTCCTTCTTACCACATCTCTTTGATTTAGAGACGGCCTTGTTTTATTCTTCCAATACTCTTCAATTAGTGTTCTCAAGGCTTGGACAACTTCTTTATCTTTTTGTGACAATCTCCCTGAAAATGCCCATAATTCATTTGTATCATTGCCCTCAATTCTTTGTCGCCTTTGAATGGCTCTTGATAAAGTTTTATACTAATTCCCATTTGTTCACTAGTCTTTTTAATTAGACGAGCTCTCTTTATTTGACAGCTTACCAAAGTTGATCTAATGACACATCGGGTGACATTACTATCCTTTGAGCTTGAGGTCTTACCCACACTCTCATAAGCATCCATTAGATTCTTCACAATAGTGTCTTCACTTGATGCATTCAATGTTCTCAACCCAAGAGTCTTCATGATGTTCCTATACTTTACACCCCGCATCATGTCAACAAATAGTTGACATCTTGCAGTCTCATTTAGCCTTTCAAAGAATCATTCCCAAATCTTATCAACATATCTTCTACAAGTGCGTCTTAAAATCTTACCTTCCATGTGCTACAAAATCTCATCATCAATATTAATCAAATACTTTGGCTTTCTACTCAAAATTCTAGGTGGTGTTCTCCTAGGTACATAATCTCAACATTAGGAATTTCATCAATATTTAATTGAGGTGGGCTAGATTGCGTACCTTCGATCGAGGGTGGAGAAGAAGACATGCCTTAAGGTTCACATGGGGATGATGGCATACCTTCTTCGTCAATTTTGAGTGATGATGTACTCTCAACTTGAGATGTGTTGGATGGTGTCCAACAATATTCACTTGCGATACATGGTGTCCCTCCATATTCACTTGCAGTAGATGGTCTCCATCCATATTCACTTGTGCTAGATGGTTTCCCTCCATATTCGCTTGTGCTTAATGGTGTTCCTTCATATTCACTTGTCGTAGAGGGTGTGTCTCCAACTACGGTATCTGAATTTGTCTTACGACGATGTTTTCGCATTCGTGCCTGTTGTGTTGCCAATTCCCGTTCTCTTTTTGATGGTTGAGGTTCCTCTACGATTCGGGTTGTTTTCATCAATCGTTTCCAATTTCTTCTTTTCACGATATGTCACCACCTGAACTCTCTCCTTTTCTTTCAAGTTTCCTTCTCTTCGTCTGTTAGTTTCCTCTTTGTCTTTTTCTTCGGCATGGCGGATAATTTTATCTGTACAATGGTAATGAGATGAATATTAGTTCCTGAGAAATGTATCCATTGAATTTAATTGAAAAATATATGTTATTGAAGGCTTCATTTAAATAATACTTACAATCATCGTGTACAAAATTTTACCTAGCATGTAGACAAATGTGTACAAATTATGGAAGCACTAGGCTGGCCAGAGCACATTCCTAACTAAAACTGAATAACCATGATGGTGATTCTAAAAACTAATGAGTGTAATGGCATTGTGAGTGTTTGATAAGTTTTTGGTGTAGGATCACCTTGACAATCTATGCTTCCATTTTAAAATTTGATTCAATTTTGGGTATCTTCATGTTGTAAGAGGGTCATTAAAGACATTTTCCATGTACCAGTTATATGAGCTTTCAAAGGTGGTTGTTTGTTAGTTATAGGAATCGGGGGGAGTTGGTTGTCATTGAAAAAGGTTTAAACAACCTCCATTGGCTCGAAGGGAGGATTTTTGTTTATTTTGAAATCCATTTTTTTGATAAAAAAATGCTCTTTTGCAGAAATTCACTGGTTTTTTTGCACTTTCGTGCACTTGTACGCATCTATACAGCCTCCCCTTGATAGAAAACTAATATATTATTGTAGGAACATTTCTTAACTCTCTAATGCATCAGTTATGAGGGATTAACATTATGTTTGAAGGGAGCAATTGACAATTTTCTGAAATTGCTCATTTCAAGCCAGTCAAGGGTTTGAGTAGGATTTAATTATGAAATGACCATCCCACCTACTATTATGACTTGTTTCTTAGTGGGATGGAATGTACATTGTTAGAGTATGGTCTTTTATCATTGAACATGCCTTGGAATGAAACTAATGACAATAGGATGAGGTTCTTAGCTCAAACAAGCACTTTTCCATGAGAATTTGAGGAACCAAGGAGTGATTTTGAAAAAGTGTTGAAGGAGTGGTCTATGTAATGAACTTTTGACCTTGTGGAGGGTATTTTGAAGATTTTTGATGCTTTGGAATGGTCTAGGAAGGCCCGGGTATAGGAGTTTCTATAAACCCTCCCTCTTTGCATTGAAAAATGGGGGTTTTTGTATTGGAAGCCTAGTTGAGTGGGTAAGGTCCTAAGAAATAGAAATTATCTTGTTTTGAGACCTAATTAAAGACTTTTTTTGGATTTGGAAGTCTGGTGTGAAGATCTAAGGGTAGTTCCTTTGTAAAATTGGCCTACTTGGAGGCCTAAAATAATGAAAAGGTCAGTTTTCTTAAAGTTGTCCCAAAGGAGTCATGTGATGGGTTAAGGTATGTCTTGCAAATCTAAAATTGGTGCTAGAATCATTCTTTTATTTTCCTAGTGTTTTGGAAAGTTTTGGAGTTAAGGGCCCAAAACTGGTTTTGCACAGTAACTAGATTCCAAGGGTGAAATGTGGGAAATCATGTTTTTGTTTGTTGTCCAGCTTGGAGGAGTGTTGGGATTGGTCCATTATGCCTTTTTAATCTTCTTAGATGCCTCTTGAAGGCAATTTGACATCTTCAATGGTTTTGGGTCCTCTATATCAAAAATGAGTATCACAGTTTGAAGTGTGTGCATGGTTTGGGAGATACATGTGACAGTTTGCAGATGCTTGGCTACTAGTAATGTGGACAGTGAACAAAGGAACTAAGTTTGTGTGTAAGGGAAGACTTTTGAAAGGTTTCATTTTTGTTGTACTAACTCAAACAAAGATTTATTAAGCAAATAATGGTTTGGTTGTGCCTTAAGAATTATAGTTTGTGTTTGTAAACAATGGTGCCATTATGGAAGATTTAAGACAACTTGTGAATTACATAATCATTGGTTGATGTTTTGAGGAACCTAGTTGATTGCAATCAGTTATTTTCAAGATTTTCAAGGTGTTTTGAAGGTCCTTAAGGAATTGGGAACTCTTAATGCTAATTTGAGTATACAAATCAAATGTTTTGTGAAGGGAAATATAGTTGAATAAGTGTGTCAAGAAAGGTGTTGATTTCTTCCTTTGTACTACATCAGTTTGTGCAGAGGTATTGGAAGGTGTTTGGATCCTTCGGAGGAATGGGAGAGGCTTGGAGTTGTCTTAAAGGATGAATTTTTGTGAATGGTTCTGAGTGTTTAATCAGCTTTATGCTATGTTACAATCAATTTTATGATGGTTAATCTATTTTTTTGAGTCTGAAAAAGAGTTAAAACCAAGTTCTAATATTTTGATGAAAAGATGATTGAGTTTGTTTGTTGATCTTCTTCAATTTAAGTTAGGGTCAGAAGTAACCTTGATGAATTGTGGATCCTGGTAGATGCTCTGCATCAAGATTAAAATGGTAATTGGCAAGTGTATATAATGGTAATTTAAAATGTGCATTGACAACCTAAGGTTATAATGACAAACAAAAATGAAAGCAAGCCATAATAGAATGAAATAAAATGTGTAAAGACTTCACATACCTTAAAAACTAGACTTTCAAATGGAGGAGTTCAACCCAATTATGTAGCCTTAGCTTCTTCTTTCTTCAAACTCCACAACAATTTGACTTGTTCAAAAGCTTGTTCCCTTCCACACTTCAATTGTATATCAGTTTTCAATGGAATTCAAACTTCAATTGATATTATATGTCTTTCAATGTGGAAACTCTGCTATTTCATGCAAAGGTGGTAAAAAGATCATGGAAGAGGTGATGGAATGTGAAAACATGCTTGCACACTACACAACATCATCAAAAAGCTGCTATTTGTCGAAGCACGCGCAGAACCAAGGGAATATGTAGACTGTGGGCCTTGAAATCACGGGTATATAGAGTTTTTTACCGTTTTAGTGGAGTAAAAAATGTGCTCACATTATAACGCACTCGCGTTATGTGAAATTTGGTTTTCTTAGTATATTTTTTAGAGTGGGAGAAAGAGAGAGTTGGAGGGAGAGAGGGGGAGAGTGGGAGATAGAGAGGGAGGGAGAGAGGGGGGGAGTGGGAGAAAGAGAGAGTGGGAGAGAGTGGGATAAGGGGAGAAAGAAGAGAGTGGAGGCCAAGAGAGAGAGAGGAAGTAAGAGATAGAGAGGGAGGGGAGGGAGAGTGAGAGAGTGGGAGAAGGGGAGAGTGGGAGAAAGATAGAGTGGGAGAGAGGGGGAGAGGGAGGATGAGAGGAGGGAGAGAGGGGAGTGAGAAAGAGAGTGGGAGAAGGGGAGAAGCTGCAGGACCGGGAGATCGAGAGAGTGGGAGACAGAGGAGGAGAGAGGTGAGAGTGGGAGAAAAGTGGGGAGAGAGTGGGAGAAAGAGAGGAGGGAGGGAGAGGGGGAGAGTGGGAGATGTAGAGAGGGAGGAGAGAGGGGGGTAGTGGGAGAAAGAGAGAGTGGGAGAAGGGGAGAAGCGGAGAGTGGGAGATCGAGAGAGTGGGAGATAGAGAGAGAGCGAAAGAGGGTGAGAGTGGGAGAAAGATAGAATGGGAGAGAGTGGGGGAGAGTGGGAGAAAGAGAGAGTGGGAGGGAGAGAGGGGGAGAGTGGGAGAAGGGGAGAAGCGAAGAGTAGGAGACCGAGAGAGTGGGAGATAGAGACGGAGGGAGAGAGGGTGAGAGTGGGAGAAAGATAGAGTGGGAGAGAGTGGGGGAGAGTGGGAGAAGGGGAGAGTGGGAGAAAGAGAGAGTGGGAGAGAGTGGGGAGAGTGGGAGAAAGAGAGTGGAAGGGAGAGAGGGGGAGAGTGGGACATAGAGAGGGAGGGAGAGAGGGTGAGAGTGGGAGAAAGATAGAGGGTCAACCCCTATACCCTCTTAATACCTCAACCCTCAACCCTCAACCCTTAAACCATAATCCCTCAACCCCTATAGCCTCTTAATCCGTCAACCCTCAAACCTCAATGCTCAACCCTTACACCCTAATCCCTCAACTCCTGTACCCTCTTAATCCCTCAACCCTCAACCCTTAAACCCTAATCCCTCAACCCCTATACCCTCTTAATCCCTCAACCCTTATACCCTCTTAATCCCTCAACCCTCAACCCTTAAACCCTAATCCCTCAATCCCTATAGCCTCTTAATCCCTTAACCCTTAACCCTTAAACCCTAATCCCTCAACCCCTAATCCCTCAACCCCTATACCCTCAATCCTCAACCCTTAAACCCTGTCCCTCAACCCTATACTCTGTGTGTCCCTCAGCCCTATACCCTCTTAATCCTTCAACCCTCAATCCTCAACCCTTAAACCCTAATCCCTCAACCCCTATACCCTCTTAATCCCTCAACCCTCCCCCTAAACCCTAATCCCTCAACCCCTATACCCTCTTAATCCATCAACCCTCAATCCTCAACTCTTAAACCCTAATCCCTCAACCCCTATACCCTCTTAATCCCTCAACCCTTAAACCCTAATCCCTCCCTCCCTCCCCCCTTTCTCTCTCAATCAATCTTTTTCTCTGTCTCACCATTCTCTCTCTCACTCACACACACCTCTATCTCCCTACCTCTCCCTCCCCTCTTTACTCTTTATCTCTCCTCTCGCTTTCCCTCTCTATACATACCTCTCCCTCCATCACTCTCTCTCTCTCCATCCCTCTCTTTCTCTTTCTCTCTCTCCTCTCTATCTCTACCTATCACCATTCCTCTCTCCCCGTTTCCCTCCTTCCCTCTCACTCCCTCCTCTCTAAATCACCATTCTCTGTCTATCCCACTTTCCCTCATTCCCTCTCTATGTCTCACTTATCCCTTTCTAAATCTCCCTCCCTCCAATATCCCTCTCTCTCTTATCTATTTTTCTCATTCTCTCCTTACCTCTCTACTCTCTATCTCACCACTCTCCCCATCTCGCTCACCCTCCTTCCCTCTCTCCCTCCTATCCATCCCTCTCTCCCCTCTCTACCTACCTCTCACTCCACTACCTACCACTCTCTCCCTCACCCATCTTTCCCTCTTAATCTCTCATTCCCTCTCTACTCTATATCTCTCCCCCCTTCCTTCTATAATATATTTCTCTCTCTCCCCCTTCCTCTATCCCCTCATTTTCTCTCCTCTCACTCTCTCTCCCTCTCACACACACTCACCTCTATCTCCTCCTTTCCTCTCCCACCATTCCTCTACTCTCCACTTCACTCTATCTATCATCTCTCTCTACATCTCCTTCCCTCTATATTTATCTTTATCTCCCCTCTCCCTCTCTTTACCCACTTCTCCCTCCATCACTCTATAGGGTTGAGGTATTAAGGGTCAAGGGTTGATAATTGAGGGTTGAGGGTTTAATTTATATGGTAGATGGTAGAGGGTTTAAGGTTCAAGGGATTAAGGGTTGAGGGTTGAGGGATTAAGGTATAGAGTTTACTTGGGTTTAAGGGTTTAAGGGTTGAGGGTATAGGGTTTATGGTAGAGGGTATTGGGTTTAGGGTAGAGGGTATCAGGGTGAGGGTTAAGTGTTTAAGGGTTTAAGGGTTGAGGGTTTAGGGTTGAGGGATTAGGGTAGAGAGGGAGGAAAGGATGGAGGGAGACATGGAGGGAGATATGGGGGGAGAATTGAGATAGAGAGAAGGAGAGAAGAGGAGAGATGGATAGAGATATATGAGGGTTGAGGATCTAATGTATAGGATAGAGGGTTGAGAATTGAGGGTATAGGATTGATGGTTTAGGGTATTGGGTACTTGAGGGTATAGGGTAGAGGGTAGAGGGTAGAGGGTTGAGGGTAGATGGTAGAAGGTTTAAGGGTTTAGGTTTGAGGGTAGAGGGTATAGGGTATATGGTTGAAGGATTAGAGTTGAGGGTCTAATGTATAAGGTAGAGGGTATAAGGGTTCATGGTTTAGGGTTTAAGGGTTGAGGATCAAGATTTTAAGGATGAGGGTAGATGGTTGACGATATAGGGTTGATGGATTAGGTTTCAAGGTCCAACATATAGGGTACAAGGTATAGGGGTTGAGGTTTTAGGGTTAAGGGTTTAGGATTGAAGGCAGAGGGTTGAGGGATGAGGGTTTAAGGGTTAAGGGTTAAGGGTTGAGGGATTAGGGTAGAGATTTTAATTGGGTTTTAAGGGTTTAAGGGTTGAGGGTATTGGGTTGAGGGTAGAGGGTTTAGAGGTTTAGGATTTAAGGGTTGAGGGTTGAGGGTTTAAGGTATAGGGTTGATTGTTCAAGGTTTAAAGGGTTGAGGGTATAGGGTTGATGGATTAGGGAAGAGAAGGTGGGATGGAGGGAAAAAGAGATGGAGGGAGAGTCTTGAGAGAGAGAGGGGTGAAGTAGGAGAGAGATAGAGGTTAGACGGTTAAGGGTAGAGGGTAGAGGGTTTAAGGGTTTAGGGTTTAAGGGTTAAGGGTTTAGGTGAGAGGGGAGAGGGGAGAGAGATAGAGGGAGTGAGTTAGTGAGTGAGAGAGAGAGACCTGAGAGAAGGAGAGGGGGTAGTAGGGAGAGTCTTGAGAGAGAGAGAGGGAGGGAGTGGGAGAGAGATAGAGGGTAGAGGGTTAAGGGTTACGGGTAGATGGTTAAGGGTAGAGGGTAGAGGGTTTAAGGGTTTAAGGGTTAAGGGTAGAGGGAAAAGGGTAGAGGGGAGAGACATAGAAGGAGTGAGTGAGAGAGAGAGACTTGAGATAGGGAGAGGGGGTAGGAGGGAGAGACTTGAGAGAGATAGAGGGGAAGGGAGTTGGAGAGAGATAGAGGGTAGAGGGTAGAGGGTAGAGTTTTTAAGGGTTTAGGGTTTAAGGGTTAAGGGTTAAGGGTTTAGGTTAAGGGTATAGTGGAGAGAGATAGAGGGAGAGAGAGAGAGATAGGGAGTGAGTGAGTGAGTGAGTGAGTGACCTAAGATTCCCTCTCTAGTTATCTTTATCTCACTTCTCTCTCCTTCTCTCCCTCCCTCTCTAATTTTCTTTATATCCCCCTCTCTCTCCTTCCCTTTATACTTCTCTCTATCTCACCTCTCTTTCTCCCTCTCTCTCTCCCTCTCTCTTCCTTTCACCCACCTTTTCTCTCTACTTCTCGCTATCTAACCTATCTCTCTATACATATTTCTCTCTCCCCCTCCTTCCCTCTCAATCTCTCCATGTTCCTCCTTATCTCTCTACTTGTCAGCTCCATCACACATCTCTCCACCTATACCTCTCTCTATTTTTGTCTCACCTCTCTCTCCATCCCTACATCTCCCTATATCTCTCCTTTCATATCTACTTCTCTCTACCTAGTTGTCCCTCTATACTTATTTCTCTCTCCCTCCTTGCCTCCTCTATCTCTCTTTACCTTCTCTCTACCTATATCTCTCTCCTTCTATCTATCTCAACTATCCATCTTTACCTATCCCTTCATCCTCTCTCTCTTCCACCAAAATTTACTCTAATTCTCTCTGTCTAGCCTACCCCTATATACCTCTTTTTCTCTCCCTCTCTCTTTCCCTCTCTCAATCTATCTACCTTCCTCATTATGCCTCTACTTATCTCTATCACCTCTCTCTCTCCCCCTCCCCTCTTTACTTTCTTTCTCTCTATCTCACCTCTCCCTCCTTAAATATCCCTCCCTCTCCCTCTCTCTCTCTCAGTTCTCTCTAGCTCTCTCCCCTCTACCCTTAACCCTTAAAACCCTCTACCCTCTACCATAAAAACTCTACCCTCTATCTCTCTCCCACTCCCTCTCTCTCTTTCTCCCTATCTATCTCACGTCTCTCCCTCCTACCCGCTCTCCCTATCTCAAGTCTCTCTCTCTCACTCACTCACTCACTCACTCCTATATCTCTCCACTCTACCCTTAGCCCTCTACCCTTAACCCTTAAACCCTTAAAGCCTCTACCCTATATCTCTCTCTTGCTCGCTCCCTCTCTCTCTAGTTCAAAAAATTCATTAAAAAACCCTAAGGTTTTCCCATTTAAATTTAATATTTTCCATCAAAATATTTAATTTGTATTCATTTATACCCTATACTTTCCTTTACTCTCATTCAAAAAGGCTAAAAAATGACTTATATCCTATACCGCTGCCCTAAACCCTTTAAATTTTTCTCCCTACCCCTTTACCACGGATAGCCTTCAAATAATTCACGGTTGTGCGGTAGAGGGTCAGCCTGGCAGTCATCAAACAACCACCGCTATACCGCACGCAGTAAAATCTATACCCGCGATAACACGGTAAACTTTGTATGCGGCCTTTATTGTGTTTACCGTTATACCTCGGTCATTATCTTTCTACCCGGCGGTATGGAGGTCTTAACTGTCAAGGTCTTTTCTCAACTATTACCGTGCTACCATGGTCTCCCTGTAGACTATCCGCGGTAGCCGTCTTGTTGCCTGCCTTGACCTTCCATTGATAGTTTACCGCAGTCACTGTGGTGACCATTCTCACCGTGTGCAGTACCGTGGTGATTGTCTACACTGTTGCCATGCCGGTGACTTATCGACCACCGCGATACCATGGTCTATATTTAGACCACGCACGGTGGTGTGGTAAACATTTTGTGCCTAATCGTTTAGCCGCCGATTTTTTTTGCTGACCGTTACCGCCGCCTTCTAACTGCTACTGCTCAATTGCGGCCCTCAATATTACCCTCCGCAGTGCAGCGATAAGGGTTTCCTTGACTGCTCTTTACCGCTATACCGTGGGCTAGTTTGTGGGAAGCCGCGGTTAGGCAGTGAATAAGATATGAAGTAATCACTAAGGGAGCGGTAGAGGTATAAAATGTATTAGCATTTTTGGAAAGGGGAGAAATGAATTTTAAAGGAAAAGATAGGAAAATAATGAGAAATTAAATGGGGGTAAGGCGATAAATGAAATATTATGAAAAGATAGGAAAGTAATGGATATAAATGAATAAACACCTTTAGGGTATTGATGGAAAATTTAGGTTCAAAAGGGAAAATCATTCAGGTTTCTTTAATGAATTTTTTTTTGGGTTCTAACAGGGTAGAGGGTTTAAGGGTTTAGGGTTAAGGGTAGAGATGAGAGAGAGAGAGAGAGAAGTAGAGAGGGAAAGAAGGTAGAGATATTGAGAGAGAGGAGGCAAGGAGGGAGAGCAAAATAGGTATAGAGGGACAAATAGGTAGAGAGAAGTAGATGTGAAAGAAGAGATAGAGGGAGAGGTAGGGATGGAGAGAGAGGTGAGAAAAAAAAAAAGAGAGGTCTAGGTAAATAGAGGTGGGAGGAGATAAAGAGAAGTAGAGGGTAGAGTGCTTAAGGTTTTAAGGGCTAAGGGGTTTATGGTTTAGAGTTAAGGGTAAAGGAGAGAGAGATATATGGAGTTAGTGAGAGAGAGGGAGGGAGGGAGTGGAAAAGCGATAGAGGGTAGAGGGTAGAGGGGATAGAGGGATAGAGGAGTGAATGAGTGAGAGAGAGACCTAAAAGAGGGAGAGGAAGTAGGAGGGAGAGACTTGAGAGAGAGAGAGAGGGAGGGAGGGAATTGGAGATAGATAGAGGGTAAAGGGTAGAGGGTTTAGGGTTAATGTTATAGTGGAGAGATAGAGGGAGAGAGAGAGGGAGGGAGTAAGTGAGTGAGAGACCTAAGGGAGAGAGAGGGGGATGAGGGAGAGTCTATATATCTCCCCTCCCTCTCTCTCTCAAGTCTCTCCCTCCTACCCCCTCTCCCTCTATCAGTTCTCTCTCTCTCTCAGTCACTCCCTCTATCTCTATCCCCTCTACCCTTAACCCTAAACCCTAAACCCTAAACCCTTAACCCTTAACCCTTAAACATTGAACCCTCTACCCTCTACCCTTAACCATCCCACCCTCTCTCTCTCTCCCAAGTCTCTCTCTCCTACCACCTCTCTCTCTCTTTGGTATCTCTCACTCACTCCCTCTATCTTTCTCCCCTCTACCCTTAACCCTTAATCCTTTATCCTTAACCCTTAAAACCTAAACCATTAAACCCTTTTACCCTCTACCCTCTACCCTTAACCATGCCTCCCTCTATCTCTCTCCCACTCCCTCCCTCTCACCCTAATCCCTCAACCCTTATACCCTCTTAATACCTCAACCCTTAAACCCTAATCCATAGAGACGAAGAGAGAGAGTGAGATAGAGGGAGGGAGAGGGGGTGGGAGGGAGAAACCTAAGAGAGAGGGAGAGGGAGAGAGGGTGGGAGGGAGACAAAGTGGGAGAGAGAGAGTGGGAAGGAGATACCTAAGAAAGTAGGAGAGAGAGGGAGTGAGAGATAGAGGGATGGGAGAGATACAAGGAGTGAGAGAGAGAGACTTGAGAGATAGAGAGGGGGTGGGAGGTAGAGGTAGTGCTCAAGGGAGAGGGAGTACTTAGGATAGAGGCATTTGAGAGAGATGGAGGGGGCGGGGGGAGATACATGAGATAGAGGGAGAGAGAGAGAGTGGGAGGGAGATATCTAATAGAGGGAGAAACATAGAGGGAGTGAGTGAGAGAGAGAGGATGTGGGAGAGAGATAGAGGGAGCGTGTGAGAGAGACAAAGAGAGGCTTGAAAGAGGGAGAGGGGATAGAAGGGAGAGACTTGAGAGACAAAGAGGGAGGGAGAGTGGGTGGGAGGGAGAGACTTGAGAGAGAGAGATGGAGAGAGATAGAGGGCATGAGAGAGAGAGGGACTTGAGAGAGTGAGGGAGAGGTGGTGGGAGGGAGATACTTGAGAGAGATGGAGAGGTAGACAGATACAGATAGAGGGAGTGAGATAGGGAGGGAGTGGAAGGGTTTAGGATTTAAGGGTTGAGGGTTTAGGGTATAGGGTTGAGTGTTTAAGGTTTTAAGGGTTGAGGGTATAGGGTTGAGGGATTAGGGAAGAGAAGGTTGGATGTATGGAGTGAGAGATGGAGGGAGAAGTGAGATAGAGATAAGGAGAGAAGAGGAGGGAGGGACAAAGATAGATGAGGTTTGAGGATCCAATGTATAGGTTAGATGGTTGAGAATTGAAGGCATAGGGTATAGGTGCAACGGTAAGGGTTTCCTTGACTGGTGTGTTACATCATGTATGTGATTGTTCCTACTTTATAGAGTTGGTTAGTACTTCTCCTTTC
>CM021101.1:10658811-10755087 GCA_007115665.2 Sequoiadendron giganteum | reverse complement strand
CTCTGAATCCCTCAACCCTCAACCCTTAAACCCTAATCCCTCAACCCCTATAACCTCTACCCTATAACCTATTAATCCCTCATCCCTAAACCATAAACCCTTAAACCCTAACCCATAAACCCTCTACCCTCTACAGCCAATCCTCTACCCTCTACCCTCAACCCTAATCTCCCAACCCTTAAACCCACTTAGTAAACTCTCTACCCTAATGCCTCAACCCTCTTGACCCTTAAACCCTCAACCCTTAAACCCTTAAACACTCAACCCTAAACTCTCGACCCTCAACCCTAACCCCTTAAACCCTAAACTGTTAAACCCTCTACCCTCTACCCTCTACCCTCTACCCTCTAACCTCTACCCTCAACCCAATACTCTCTACCCTAAACCCTAATTCCTCAACCCTTAATCTCTCAACCCCTATAACATCTACCCTATATATTGGACCCTCAACCCTAATCCCTCGACCCCTTCAACCCTCAACCCTTAAACCCTCCACCCTTTACCCTATCCATTAAACACTCAACCCTCAATTCTCAACCCTCAACCCTTAATCCCTCAACCCTCAATCCTTAAACCCTAAACCCTCTACCCCTTACATTGGACCCTGACCCTAATCCTTCAACCATATACCCTCAAACCTATACCCTAAACCCTCTACCTTCAACCAAGTAAACCCTTAACCCTAAGCCCTTAACCCCAAACCCTTCAACCCTAAGCACTTAAACCTTAAACCTTCTACCCTATACCCTCAACCAAATACCCTCTACCATCAAACCTATTCCTTCAACCCTCAAACCTTAAACCCTAATACCCTAGAAACCATCAACCCTATAGGTCCTCCACCCTAATCCCTCAACCCTATACCCTCAACCCCTATCACTTTCTCTCTATCTGTACATCTCACCTCTCCCTCCTCTCCTCCCTCCCACCCTTTCTAATTATCTCTATCTATCATCTCCCTCTTTCTGCGTACCTCTCGTTCAATCAATCCCTATCACCCTCTCTCACTCCCTTTATCCATCTCTCTTTATGTCCCTCCCACTCCATCCCACTCTCTCCCACTACCTCTTTCTCCCTCTCTCTCATGTCTCTTCCTCCCACCCCCTCTCTCTCTAAAGTCTCTCTCTCCTCTCTCTATCTATCCCTCCAACCCTACCTAGATAAGTCCCTCTCACTCCACCCACCTCTTTCTCTACCTCTATCAGGTCACTCCCTCTCACACCCTCTCCCTCTCTCAGGTCTCTCACTCACACTCCCTCTCTCTCCCACTCCCTCTCTCTCTCACTCCATCTCTCTCACACTCCCTCTCACTACCTATCTCTCAAGTCTCTCCCTCTCACCCCCCTCACACTCTCAAGTCTCTCCCTTTTGCACCCTACCTACATAACTCTCTCTTTCTCTTTGTCTCTCTAACTCCCTCTCCCTCAATTCTCTCTCCCTCTCCCTCAATTCTCTCTTTCCCACCCCCTCTCTCTGTCTCCCTCTCTGTCCCTCTCCCTCTTCTCTCCCTCTCCTCAGTTCTCTCTCTCCACCCCCCTCTCTCTCCTCATCCCCCTCTCTCTCCTTTCCCTCAATTCTCTCTCTCCCACCCCCCTCTCTCTCTCTCCTCCCTCTATCCTCCCACCCTACCTAGCTAAGTCCCCCTCAATCTAACCCCTTCTCTCCCACTCCCTCTCTCTTAAACTCTCACTTCCACCCCCTCTCCATCTCTCTAGACTCTCTCTAAATTCTCCCTTCATCTAAAGACATACATAAATGCATACATACAAGCATAATACATATGTACATATAATCTTACATCCATACAAGCATACATACATACATGGCATACATGTACATAAAAATATATCAGCATACATTAATATATTGGCATTTAACATAAAGTAAGACATAACGCGAGCACGTTATAACGCGCTCGCGTTATGTGTTAGTTGACATGTTCCCCGCAGAAGCAAAAAACATGTCAAAAGTGAGATATAACGCGAGCGCGTTATAACGCGCTCGCGTTATATCTTGCTTTGGGAATTCTCGAGCCTTAGGCTTGGTATTTGCCTTGGAATACCAACCCAAAGGCTTGGAGGGCATTCCCAATGACCAGAGACGTTATTTTAAAAAATCCACCATATTTTTCATAATCGAGTTCGTGCTCACTGTCAGGATTGCACGTGGTTCAATATCAAAAAAATTGAACACATGGGTAATGTTCGGTTATCTCTTAGCTATCCAACGATGTAATTTTTTTCACTTTCTGAAAATGTTAAGTCTTTCGTCCATAATTTATTTTATCTGTATGTTTTTTTCTTTTCCAAAAAGCAGTGTTTGGTATTTTTTTCGTTATAAATTAACCATTCATCAATTTTTCAAATAAATTACATTTTTAGAAACTAGACTCCATTCTACAAATTTTAAAAAGAAAAAAAAAATCAATTAGTTTCCAAAATTTGTAGGGGTAGCACGGCCAAAATTCTATTTTCAGGATATGTCCACTTCACAAATTAGTAAAAAAATCAAATATTCATTAAAAAATTATTAGAAAAATCATGCATCAACTACATGCTGTTAGCTAACTTCTGATCATTGCGATTTTAAAAATACTAAAAAAATGTTCACCGTACGAGGGTCATACAAGAGTTGCTATGTTATGTTTTTCTGACAAAAACAACACCAATTTGTGTACGTCCCTCATTTGAACCTCTTAATCTCAACCATTTTCAAAATAAATTAGTAGTTTACAAAGTAGACTCAGAGCACTTGAATCCTTCTTTTTGTTCCATCTCAAAATTTTGAGTCTAAGTATCCTCAATTTCACATCCAAGGTCAGTATTTCCTGATTTCAGAAAAAAGTTGTCCACTTAAATCCCCTTTTTGGGAACCATCTTGGTGCACTTACCCCATGGAGTTTTGCCAATGAGGCATAGGAATCAGTCAGTGAGGCTTGTAGATTTCCAGTGGGGCATATTGTAGCCAGTGTGGCTTGTAGAGATAGTGAGGCATATTGTAGCCAGTGAAGCTCATTGCTAGCCACTGAGGCACACAACTTGTAACCTGTAAGGTTTTGACCAGTGAGGTCTAATGAAGCTTATGTTCAAAGTGGTTTTTCACCCTTTTAAGGTTTTCCACTCATAAACTTGGTGTTATGTCTTCTCTTTGTGGTTTCTTATATTATGCTTGATGAGATATCTTTGTTCAAGTATTATATTTTGATTTTCATGTTATTTGTGACTCCCTCCACATTCAATATCTATAATGATTGAGGTGTCTCAATGGATTGTTTTGAATCAGAAAAATGAGTTTAGTATTGAAAATTGATTTTTAATTTGACCACTGATTCACCCCCCTCTCAATGGTCCTATAATCCAACAAAAAAAATTCCAAAACTTAAATTTAAATATGTTGAACTACACCTAAGATTATTCATATGTTTCCCTATTTAAACATGAAACTTTATTAAAAAACACACACTAAATTACTATAACAAAGATCTACCAAAATTGACACTCAGATCTGCATAATTATGAACAAGATCTTATGCTATTTAATATTATTTACGAATAATGTTGAAGAACAACTTGGAATCCAGGGTTTATGAATAGCTTTTGCACATATTAAGCACAACTGGACCTTATTTTAGTGGGTTATGATCTTTAGACTTTGATCACCTTGCTATCCTAAGTGAGGTAATTTTTTATGTATAATTTCCCTTGAGTATTTCACTTTCTCTTGAGTTGCATCTTGCATCTCCTTGTTGATTCTCATAGGAATCCACTCTAACACACTTGAGTATTATTTTTATCTATTATTTTTCATGTCATTGCTCGCCACAATCTCAAACACACTTAAGATTCAAAGTACACATTATCATCTTTTATCAAATCAACTATTCGTGAAGGTATAAATACCAAAATGGGGGTTTGACCAAGGAAAAATCCTATATGTAGTCACCCCTCTCCTTTCTTTCTCTATGTTTTGTAGGTTTCGATGTAAAGACAAATATTTTAGGGAACAATAAAGTAGAGTAGACCTAGAACTTTTAGACTGTAACTCAAAAAACTCAAAACCCTAAGACTAGGGCACCCAAAACTCCTTTATAGCTATTTGAAGCTATGATTTTAGTGATAGGTGTCCCTCTATCTGTATTTTCCAAATTTATAAATCTTCCATCAATTTCTATGTTTGTCTATGTAATTATTCTCATTTTCAAATTAAGGTTTCATATTAATTAGGTTAATTAAATCACATTCCATCAATCTACCCTCTTCGCAACAAAAGAATAGAACCCAAGTAGATTATATCCCCTTTAAGAAGTTAGTCAACCATGACGCCTTCATTGGTTTATGTTTTGATGTTAAGCAAAGAAAAGATTGACCTGGGTTAATCTAGGATCTTTTTTCACACTTAACATATTCTAATTCAAATAATCAATCCAATGTGTTATTTAATAACAATGTGTCTAGTTTAGCATTTTCACAAATGAATAAGGAGAGCAAAGGGACCACTATACCAAATTCACTTTTCCACTAGTCAAGTGATTTGATAATTCCATTACTATCTAATAAATACTTGGCATAATCCCCTTCTCTTTTCTCTCTAAATAAATGAATTTACTATTGAGATGTTCCAATTTTTCTTGATATGCCACAACTTCTCTCAACAAGAAAACCTTCTAATAAGTGCTTAGAAGACCTAAAATATCGGGGTCAAATCTAGAACCCTTGTAAGCTTGATGCATAATGTTGTCCCAGGGATCCATTTTCCTAAAACATCCTTCAAATTTTCTTGATGTTGTAAATATTGTACATAGTCTTTTCTTAAATTGTTGTACCCCTCACATGTGTCTTCCAACTTCTTAAGCACTTTTGACAACCCATGACCAATTATATTATCTACGAAGTCATTTAACCTTTTATTTCTATCCTCATTGGCTTCATTTATTTTCTCTTTTAACTCCTTTATTCTCAAGGACATGACTTCTTTGTCTTGAATTGACACATCAACAAATCTTGATGATGTTGTAACAATTTGAGTAAGACCATTTTGATGTGATGGAAAAAGTGATACCACTTTTTTGTACTCCATCATGAGCTTTAAATGGTTTGCATTCAGCTAGTTAAAATCACCCTGAAGTTTTCTTATGGCAAATTCATTGAACATTATAGTATTCACAACTAAAGAATCTACTTGGGGGCTAAAGTATTTGATAATGTTTTGAAAATTAGGTATTAACATACAAAAATTTAACAAGAAAAAATCTCAAGCCTCTTTAAATTTTATGCAATACTTGAAAACAAAATTTAAAAATCAATTTATGAGCCTATTAAAGTCATGTAATCCTGCAAGATAAACAAAAATAATTTCCAAGGCTCTTAAAAATATTGCAATCTTGTAAAATGCACACTCAACGAAATCTAAAAGCTAAAAATCAAACAAACTTGAAAGCAATGAAATGAAACCAAATTCTAATCTAACTTACAAAATCTGAGTTGCAAACCTCAAAATAAGTCGATGATGTTGATTTTCCTTGAAGGTATGTGGATGCAATCTCAACATAACATTAATAAAAGGATGAGTGATGGATTCAACATAATATACTTGCTTAGATATATGATAGATTATGGAGTAATTTTGATAGAATGTGATTACTTAAACGTGATTGAATGAATCAAATGATGAATAAATGATTGTATTTATACTTATGAGACGTAGATGAGAATTAAGATCCAAATTAATTGGAAATTAATGCAATAAACTCAATCAAGAAAAGGAAAATTGTCATTTTGAAGACTTGAGAGGATAATATTGGATTATTCATTTATTCGATGGATAAATGTGCACATAATTTCCATTTTCAAGTTGATTAAACTAAATAATGCAGATGAAGTTTCTAAAATGAACAAGAGTTAATTTGTGAGAGAATATTGAGTTTCTAAATGAAGACTAAGTTAATTGATCAAAGAAGAAATAGTTGAATGAAGAAGTGAATATGGATAATTAACTCTCATTTTTTTTGCTCTTTGCGATGGCTCCCACCGCTCAAGTTTTCTTTGCTTCCTTTGATCAATGCTTCTCCAGGCCCTCTAATTCAGCCTCTCCTACACCTTGCTCATGGAAATACAATGAAGTTGGTGTTCCCTCTGGCATGACGCCAACAAATGCTACTTGTAGGAGCCCTACCAAGACTATGGCTAGGGCATCATTTTGCACTTGGGGTGTTGCATAGGGTGGGCAGACAATTTCTCCTTGCAAGCCTAAGTCATACAAATCGACTCTTGGTATAGATACCCCAAACATGATGCGGGGAAGGAAGCAGTCAAGATTCTCTTCCCAAGACCCTAATCCCTTTCACCACAACACTTCTTTGAAACCCCCATTTTTTATTCACAGTTTGAATACGACACCAAAAATTTGTTTGGACTTTGCTTTTGACAAATAAGAATTTCTGGAAAGTCATGCTTTGATTTGTAGATTCATATGAGTTTGGCCAAAGTTGTGCAACCTTCACACCTGAATAAGTGAAAGCTAGAAAGAATACGTGAAGGATGAAATCAACATTTATCCTTGTGCAATTTTTTTTTTAAAATTTTGGAATTCGAATCACTAGAAGATAAGGAATTGATCCTCAACACAGGTGCATGGTTTTACCAGGGGGATTTTTATGCATGAAACCTTGGTTTTCATCCTTTGATCCTCGAACTGAGACTTTTTACTTGGCATTCCTTTGGGTAAGATTGCCATACCTTCCTTTGCAATTTTGGGAAATTGAATGCTTGATTGCAATTGCCAATGGAATAGGTAAGTATCACAACATTTCGAAAGAAACTATCAACTATGAAAACTCCACATGTGCTCATTTATGTGTTGAATTTGATTTGTCCAGAGGCCTTCCAATCAAAATTATATTGAAAGTTGGAAATAAGCGGTGGCATCAACCAATAGATTATGAAAATATTGATTTTAGGTGAAGAGAAAGCTTCTCAACAACCCATGGTACTCTACATTATAATAAAAAGCAAGAAAAGGTACATGGTGATGTCTCTTATCAACCTTCATGGTGGAATGGGGCTGAATCCAACCACTATGTTATTTCTCCTATGGTAAAGGATACTACGTCTTCTCCAAATCCTTCATAGGTAGTGTCTCCTCCTTCAATAGCTCCGCATCAAAGTAGCACATGAAATAAGGATCTCAGGGTAATTGGCGCCCCTCCATCTCTTGCATCTATACCAACCTCACTAGGAAGTTCTAATTTATAATCTCTTGAGTCTTCGATGTCTGAATTAGCAACAAAGCAGGAAAATTACATTGAAAAAAATATCTCTTGCAAGTCGGAGCAAGAATGGACAAAAGTAAAAAGGAAAAAATCTCCTCCCTCAAGGGTCAAACACTCAATAATTTTAAGACCAGCAAAATCTGGGGTAGAAAAGCAAGCTTTATAATCAAAGAATTTGTAACTCTGATTTCAAAGTAATAGAAAGAGTGTTATCCTCTCTGATAGCAATTTGCCTTTTAAAAAAAAGAAGATAAATATAAATGATTAAATGGTTATTAATTAATTTGGCGATAAATGATAAATGAAAATTATTAAATGATTAGGTGATAAACATGATAAATACAAATTATTAAATGATTATTATTAATCTGTTGATAAATGATAAATGATAAATATAAATTATTAAATGATTAGATGATAAATTATAAATAGAAATTATTAAAAGATTATTAATTAATTTGGTGATAAATGATAAATAGATGCAATTAACAATACCATGATGATTTTTAGGGTTTGATGGAATGATTTAGTTGTCTATAGTAATATCTAAACCCTAATCAAAATATATAAAAGTAAAATTAATGAAGAATAAAAGTAGAATGATGATGATTAGGAAAATTAATGAAGAATAAAAGTATAATGATATTAGTTTTGAAATACCCTAAATTGAATGGAGGCATAGACCTAAAGTCAATCCCTAGGGTTGTAAGCATGGATGGGTTCACAAAAAAATGTAAAGGATTTTTTTCTAAAGTCAATATAGGCTAATTAAATAAATGCAATCAATTAAGTATAAACCAACCTATCTAGGAATGATAAATTAAAGACACTATTTGAAAAAGTAAATGAGATATCTAGACACTTACCTCTAGGAGCACCAATAAAGAGTTTTTTCGGTGTAGTATTGAATTCTACTTGTCTTAGTATTGAATATATGTACTCTTTGTTTGGAAATTTCCTTAAGATCATGCCAATCTTTAATTTTTTTGCATATTGAATCCATGTTTTATAGGATTGATCTTGCTCACCATGGGAATGTTTTGACATATGGAAGTGATCTATAACTTGTGTGAATGAACCTATTGATAATAGACTAATGTGACATGCTTCACCATGATCTTTCCCCTTCACTAACTATTAAGAATGATCTCTATTTGAAAAAAACCTTAGGGAAATCATAGGGTCATAAAGGCCAAGTTATCCCAAGTCAACTACCTTGATTGGACCATCTTTATGGCTATGGAAATGAACAATCTTCAATCATGCAAATTTCCTAGAGTGATTTGATATAGAATTATGTTCCTTTTAGTGCTCCAAAATAAAATATTCCTAAAGTGATTCTCTCTAAAGTGCTTGTAATATACAAATAATAATAGGATAATACGTATATAAAATGATGCATATTTAATTTCTTTGAATAAAAAGTCATATAAATAAATTATGCAAATTGTAACAAGTCATCTCATAACAACTAGTGAAACAAATGAATAAATGAATGGATTTCAATGACGTCCACAAGACCATCAGTCTATGGGACCCAATGTCAAAACTTTAACCACTTTCAAGTTCTTTTCCATGTTCGCCCTCCTCTTAAAGATCTTGACCAGAAAGCCAACAGTTTCGAGGAGCCTAGTCTCCTTAAAGAGCTCATTTAGATTGTGCACCTTCAAATTGTCTTCATACTGGACACGGATATTAGCATAAGCAACACACTCAATGATGAAGTGCCATTTAGTCTCCATGACCCCTTTGCTGCAAAAAATACAAGTTCTTTGTTCCCAGGCTTCCTTGGGGACAACCGACCTACCAGTTTCACATTGAAGATGGTGCGACCTAGTTCTCAACTGAGCGATCAAAATCCTAGCCTTGCCTTTAATTGCAACCTTAGGTAGTCTTTCTCATTGTGCTCCCACGCGGGGTTGAACTCCCAGATATAATGTGTCTTTTTATGACCAACTTTCTTAGTCCACATAGCACACCTAAACTTTTCTAGCACATACCTTTTTATCTCAGCATTCGTGTTGGGCCACTCATGCAGCTTAATGTTCCATTTGCTCAACCATTTTCTATTTTGATTCATCCAAGTTTTCTTTCTATGGTTTAGCTCCTCCCCAACCACCATTTTGGGTCAGCGATGTGTCTCCATGTTGTTAACTTTTTTTAAGTAATTTATTAACCGAATGATTGCGGATGCCTCCAATGGGAAAGTACCAGTTTCAGCCAAGAGAATCTCATACGAAATCAAGGATTTGAATTTGATGCTAGTAGTGATCAAATGCTTTTGAATTCTTTCAACTTGCCTCCACTTGTGGTTTGACATGCTACCCCCCAAACCTCAAATCCATAGAGGACAACTGGTGCCACCAACAAATTGAAAAGGGTTTTCTTTGTTTTCCAATCCCATAGCTCCGCTGTCCTACATCTGTTCTACAGTAAATAGGATTCCCTCCAACCATCTTGAATCCTTTTCGCTCTGCAAGTATCCCAACTGAGCCTGTTATGAAAATCAATACCCAAATACTTGTATTCTTCCACCACCTCCAAAGAGCTGCCTTCAAAAATGAAATTAAACTGTTGCTTCTTCCTTTTCAAAGAAAAGATCATGATTTTGGTTTTGGTGGTGTTAACTTGCATTCCAACCTCTTGGAAAAAAAGTTTGAGAGCCTTTCAATGCTCTCTCAAACCAAGAGTAGATTTTGCAATTAAGATAAGATCATCCGCGTATAAAAGTAACTTCACCACATAACTAGCTAGATGAATACCCTCTCCAACAGTTTTGTTTAACCATTCTTCAAGCTTATCAATATATAAGCCAAACAACGTGGGAGACAAGGGACACCCTTGCTTGACCCCAATGGCACTACCAAAGCATTCAAACATACCATCTTTTGTTCTAATTTTAGCTCTAACTTTCTCATAAAGTTTATGAATTGCCACTCTAAGCTCATCAGGAATACCTAGTTCCTCCATTTTGTTCCAAAGCTTGTCCTGAGGCACCGTGTCAAAGGCTTTTTTGAAATCAACGAAACAACAAAATGCTTAACCCCCTTGAGTGGCCCAAGCTTTCTCAACAAAGTGTCTAAGTGTGATACAATGATCTATGGTGGAATGTTTTGGCCTGAAACCAACCTGCCCTTTTGCCCTTTTACCTTCCTTTTCAGCCCAATTACTGATTCTGCGCTCTAACATGCTCCCATATAGTTTACCAAGCAGAGGATTGACCATGATAGTACGATAGTTAGAAGGATTATTGATATCCCCACTTTTGTGTAAGGGTAAAGCCATTTTGAGTAATGTTATTAAAGAGGTATTTGATATGAGGTGTGAGGAGCTCACAACCCCACTTTAAGAATTCAGCTTACAGCCCATCAATGTCTCGAACCTTACCACTTGCGAGATTTTTTATACCTTTCTTGATATCTTCTTCTGAGAAGAGCTCTATTGAGATATAAATTAAAGGGGGCATGCTTTTCTCCATTGGCCGTTCATACAAGAGTTTCACATATTCTAGCCACTGCATCCCAGTGATATTATTTTCCACCTGACTTTTCTTTTGCTGCAACTCTCTCCAAAAAATTTTGGGGTTGTGTTTTCCCATAGAAATTAGCTCCTTCCTTCTTAAATTCACATATATTTCTTTTTTAGCTTTTACCAACTTCTCGTAGTTTACTTTAGTTTCTTTGTTTGACATATTCTTTTTGACCAATCTCTTTGCTACCTTGCAATCCTCATCATACCATGGATTAGAAGGAAAAGTATTTGAAATCCCCTTCCTGGTTTGAGATCTCTTACAACCTTCAAGAGCTTTGTGAATCAGAGGGACCAACATATTGCTGCTAATGTGATCATTTTTTTCATTGCATGGTATGTTTTTTCTTTCTTGAAGCTAATGATCCAAAGCAACAACGAAGATTTCTTGATTTTCATGATTCACAAGGATTTTTCCTTGCGAATGAGCCTTCTTATGAGAAATGTGAGTTTTCCCCTCTTGCCGGTTGCCTTCATGAATGCCAAACTTAACAAAAAGAGGCATATGATCAAAATTTAGACCAATAGGACAACACCCAATATTGAACTCTAGCAGCCTAGGGACCGAATTTTGAGAGCATAACACATAGTCCACCACACTTTGCCCATTGTATGTTTTGCAAGTGATACCGCCTGAATCTGACCACATTTTCATACCATTATAAATCACCATGCCATATAAGCTACACAAACCAAGTAGCTCCACTCCAAAGTGTGACACACCCCCACTACCATCTTGCGAGGTCCTTTCCCAAGGCTAAACCTCCGCTTTCTCTAGCCAAAGAGGGTTGTTGTCCTCCCCCTCACTACTGCCCAACTGAATGGATTGATTGTTGGCCGTCCTAGCATTAAAATCCCCCATTAGCACTATTTCTCTCGAAGAGCTAAAAACAAAAATGTCCTTTTTTAAGGCAGCAAACAGATCCTCATTATCCATCTTTCTCTTCTTGTAGGTCTTTGAATTTTTAGGGGCAAAGTAACATGCATCCATCCAAATTATAGTCCCATTTTCAATTATTTTTAACCATATAAACTGCTAAATTAAAATTAACAAGAATTTAAATTTTAAATTTTGAATCAATTTTATATGATACAAAATCAACCCCACACATCACGAAATCAACTTGAAATATGAAAATACTAACATCAAAACAAGAAAGAAATATATAAAAATAAGTATAAATATAACTAATATATAATATCAATAAAATAAAATATAAATAATAATAAAAATAATTAAAAATTCATTTAAAAAAACACAACTTCACACAAAAAGTGCACCGTTTATGAATGTGATTGTATTAAACCATTTCATCAAAGATATGCAAAATTTCACCGTTACGATGCTAAATCCCACTATTACCATCGTTCTTCGTTTAGACATCAGTTGGACTTCATTACTTCTGCATTCAATTCGAATTCCTACATTGGGTTCTTATACTTTCAGAAGGCGTGATAATTTTTCTCATCTCTAAACAAAACCCTGTAAGAAATTTCGACACCCGAGCAACCCAAGAAGCCCTTGAGATCCGATCCAATATTTATTCTCATTTTTTAAGTTAATTATCTCAACTCTGAACAGTATCCAATTCGGAGTTTAAGTTTGAATTGTCAACATATATTCCTCAACGTTATTCTCTTCCCATAGAAAGAGTTAAGCCCTTTTTATTTGAAATTGATAGACCAGATCGATTCTTTTTCTGTGTTTGAAATCAACTGAACAATAAGCCCTCTGAAGCGTCATTGCTATCAGCTTCTATTTTTTTAGGTTTTCGTAGGGCGAATTATATTTGCTTTTCTTTCAACGATGGAAAACCTAGCCGGGTCTACAGAGGATGGCTTGGCGAAGAACCTTTCTGTAAAAGTAGTGCAGCCTGTTGATATGAACAAGAATACATCATGGTTTCATTACCCTGGTGTCTGGACATCTTACATTCTCATTATTTTCATTGGGTGGTTCGTAATTATATCTCTCCTTGGCTGCAATCCAGGAACTGCATGGACTGTTGTCAGTCTCATTCATTTTCTTGTAAGTGGCATTTCCAACTATCTTAAATTTTCTTTTTCTTTGGTTAGCTATGGTTCTCTGGGTTTTCAATAAATGTTGGAGAATTGGGTACAGCTTGGAATTTGATTTTATATGGCTAGTTAGTGTTCTCACAATCGCTTGAGAATTTGTTGTTTATTGATTTTAGCAAATGCATAAAATAATATATATACAAGAAAATAGGTTGGGTACAAAATTTTAATATATAACTCATTGAAAACTAAGCCAAACAAATCCTCCTGTTGTCGTTCACAAGGGGTAACTACTTTGGAATCTGGCTTGAGTCTTTATATTCACATTTCTTCAGGTTCCCGAGGAAGGGTCTTTAGAGCATTAATTTATGCTATTGACCTTCAGGCCAAGGGTTTGTAGTCACTTTCCCACGAATAAACACATTGCGGAGGAAGGGCCTCTAGGGCTTTTATACCACTCTCCTTTGATGAAAGGAGGATCGGGTTCTCATATTGACGTCAGGGCATGTATTCTGTGAGAATTTCTGTTTTATGTTATAAAATTGGCTTCATTAGGTTTTTACACTATTAATTACTGTGGAGAAGAAACAGGAAGTTCCACATAGTGATACAGTGAACAAAATTTGTTAAGCGGTGTGCCTGAAAGCTTTAGCCTCACCTTTTCTTAATGTGGTTAGTAGAAGCTCTCATTGGTTTTCTCACCTGTTTTTGAGAATGGATGTGTGTTGACACAAGGATCTTACACGCATAAAATAATATATAGAAAAAAAGTAGGTTGGGAACAGGTTGATAAGATATAACCTAAATTAGGCAACAAATTCTCTTGTTGTTTTTCACATGGAGGTTGGTTATGATGGAATCTAGTGATTCTCTGCTTCGCTCTTCCCGTCTGTCTGTCGTCTATATATATATATATATAGACATACATGTACACATTTATGTGCTCTCCAGATTTCGGAGGAAGGGTGTTCAATGTATTAATGTGATCAACCTTAAGGTTGAGGATCTTCAGACACTTCTCCATCAAAAGGAGGACTACATATATGCATGCTAATTATCCATCATGTATATATATAATATGACGCGCTTTCCAGAGTCTGGAGGAAGGGTGTTTACTGTATTTATGTGATCAGCCTAAAGGTCAAGGGTCTTTAGACACTCCTCCATCAAAAGGAGGACTACATATACACGTGCTAATTAACCATCTGTAGGTCTTCTTGACCTTGTAGAAAAATTATTTTGATGACAATAACTCCAGATAAACTGATAATGAGTTTTTACCAGTGGTAAATGAGCATTGCCATCACTTTTGTTTGCCCAAAAGGTCTTTTTCCTTCCTTCTCAACTTCACTTTGTCAGGAGCTATTCATGTTGTGTAGAGACATCTTACTAGGAAATGCATATTTTCCTGTAAATTGCAGCTTACCATCAAAATAGAAGACATATTTGTACGAATGGATCTGAAGACCTTTGAGAATCATTCAGACCTCATACACTACAGCTGCGTTGACAAATCAATGCTGTAACAGATAAGCCAGAAAGAAACAGAAATCTTTCCACATTAACCAACCATTGAAAAACATATTAGAAGGCAGAGCAAAGGGTCTAAAATCCAATTTCCCTTTTTCTTTTACTAAAACCCTGAGAAGACAGGTCATTCACATTTCTTGAAAAAGCAGTGCTTATCAATGCTCAACTGATTTCAATCTTCTCTATTATTATGAATGCAAAATACATATTAGAAGATAGATTTTTTCAACATGTCATGCTTCTCACCATTCTTTCACATGCATGTTTGTGAAACCTACAAAGATTGATGCAAAGGTGGTCACAGAGAAAAGTTTAAATACAAATTCAGGAGAGGAAAAATTGGGGGCTTTATGATATTAGAATTCTCTCATTCTTCCTCTTCACCACATCCATTTTACTACAGTGTGTCTGCTATACACATATGCAATAGGTGCAGGTGCACGTTTCATTCTAGCACTAAATGCAACAAAACCCAGAGGATTGATGATTAAACTTTTCAGGCATAAAACCTCTTATTCTAAGACCCCTTATAGTTTATACATTACCAAATCAGAAAAGGCTTCTACATCATGTGGAGAATCATTTGCTATTGAAAGTCTTTACATGATTCTTTGTCATGTCTTCGTTTCAAACGTAACTGTAAGTCATTGGGAAACCCTTAGCCTATTATTTTATTTCCTGTAGGCTATTGGTGTGATTTAAAGGAAATAATTTAATAATTTAAAACTTAAGTTGTCTTAAAAAAAATATTATGTTATATCCATTAAAAGACGACTTATGTTTTATTATTAAAAAGTTGTTTTGAGAAAGAGGGACAGTAAATTTCACTAATATTGGGGTCCAAAAGTGATGTTTAGTTTAAAAAGGTTTTTCGACTTTTTTCAAAAATAATGTTTTGAAGGGAAAAAGGAAATGAAAATTATATTTTCTCAAGAGTCTATAGGAGGAGTTGGGCATAGAAGAAGACATTCAATTTATGAAATTAAAACCCCTTCTCTTGAAATCGAATGTATGTTCATTTTTCTTTCTAAGGATGAAAACTTGATGGTAATCTTTTTCAATTCCCGACCAATCGCACTCAAAGTCACCAAGGCTTTGTCTTCAGGTTAAAGTATCAACTATATGATCGATCCATAAATATGGTTCAGCACCCACTACAAACTTAGATACATCAGTGCATATCTTAATCAAGAACCAACAAGAAACAAGTCACAGCCCTGCAAGGGAAAACAGAGTTAGATTGAGTTTCAGACTTATACCAAAACAGAGAAATGAAGCAGCTACATCACAAGTTCTAACTTGACTCTTCAATTTGCCACCAGTGACAGCAATCTTCACAAATGCATTTCTTATTCAAATATTTAAAGAACAGGTTTAAAACTGCAATCATCCCTTGCAAGGCGATGGGAAAAGATAAACAAGGAACGCATTCCACTTTCCATTCAATGCCACAGCCACAGAAAATTGACCTCCAGAAACATCAGAATATTGTATGGAGCAATCACTAAATGGAATACTATGGAGTTGATTTTCAAAGTATCAATTTCCTGATTGTTTTGGCCAACGCCTCCCCAATCAGTTTGCTCACCAAGACTGCTCACAGGCCGATAAACTCCTTCAATGCAATCGTTGCTTTCAGGAAAACCTACGCAGCCCCCTTCAATCTCTGTTCACTTGTCTCAATTCCAATTCGAGCTCTCTCCAGAAGAAACTCGTCGCTCCTCCTTTCTTTGGCAGAAAACCCCAATTACTCACACCGTTTCAACCTCTCATATTCTGGAAAGATATCCTTACCGTGCCAAGTTCTCCATTGTGCTTGAACAACATGAAATCAAATCACACCATCCAGACCCTGCCTCTGGTAAGTGGTTTGATACACATAGGTAACAAGAATTCCCCCAACCAAATGTAACCACCTGTAGCAGCCCGAAAACTCACTTCCAAGAGTGGCGATCAATCTCCTCTAATCGTTGTAAATGTCTTTCGTTTTCGTTTTGCAACGATTAGGAGAGAACTTCAGGTCTTGCCTCTTGTCAAGGATTATCCAAGCAAAACAAAATTAAAACCAAAACAAAAACCAAAATGTTCAAACCAAACTTAGATGATGCAAAGGTGATGCCCCTGCATTAGGCTCCTTGGGGAAGTTGTTTGTAGCATATCCTTACAAGTTCTCAACACTTGTAGCATATCCCCATATGCTTATAAACAACAACCCACAACCATCATTTCTTTCTTTTCTTCCAGCATTTGATCGGAATAGTTCCTCCATTCTTTGAACTTCTCTTTCCCAAGACCCCCTTCTTTCGCTGTCCATTGGGTAGCTTCTTCTGATTCCAAATTGTCAGAAGAATGAACTCCTCTTGATTGATTATTCCCCAGTTCAAATTGTTGTTTCCACACCCCATCTCGTCATTGTCAACATATTTTGCCCACTCTCCATATTGTCTCTTATTGCTGCATCTTTCCAATGTTCCACGGGGATGCGTCCCCCCAAAAAAACCTCGCATTTCCTAGACGTCCCCGTCTCGAAGACTTGGGGACTTTGGGGGGACGTCCCCCCATATGCCCACCACCAGTACCATCATCCCACCACCAACATCACCGTCTTCAAGATGTTGCTAGGACTTCGAGGATGTTGGGGTGTCCTCGAGATGTTTAGGGGACTCCTAGTTGTCTCCAAGATGTATAATTCGTATACTTATACATCTTTTTAAAAAAGATTTTTTCAAGTATTATATGTATTTCAGCGCCCTACCGCCACTCCGCTGCTGTCCCCCCACCATCCCCAAACTTAGGCCCTTGGTCCCCCTGTCCCCCTGTCCCCGCGTCTCCCTGTTAGGAAACTTCGTGGAACTATGCATCTTTCCCACTTGTATTGCATTTTCCTTTCCATAGCAATCATTGCATCTTCAATAAAATCATCTTCAACTATATTCAAGGGGTTTGAAAACTGAGATGTTACCCTCACCATTGGTGTATGCACTATTCATAATTTCATTACACCTCCTGTCAGTACAAGCCATTCTTGCTCAACTACCTCAATCTGAAGAACCAAGTCATCTTCCTCATTCTCTTTCGCTATCTCCATACTTTGTTCACACAGATTTGTACCAATGTATTCATCTTGGTACTGCTGTCTTGAACTCTCTTGTATCCTTGCATCCGTCATAATACCAATAGCTGTCCCAACTTCACAATCATTTGTGTCAACACATGTTGTTGGCTGTCCTACCGACAAATCATCATTGTTTCCACCCACGCAACATTGTGGAAAATGAAGGTCCACCTCCTTGGTCATTGCTGCAACTTCCTTTGTCTCTTTCGCCATTTATATTCTCTTTTCTTCTTACCAACATCACCTTATTACTGCTGCTATGGCTGTCCTCTATTGGTTCTTGCAAAGGTAACAAGGTATGTTTGAGTCCATCCTTCTCAAAAGTGTATGTATTGCTTCTTCCATCATGTATGGCATTTCGGTCAAATTGCCAAGGTCAACCAAGTAGCACATGACACACATCCATCGACATGATGTCACACACAACACTATCCTTATAACTGCCTATTTGAACTTCAACCAATGCTTGCTCATCTACCAACAACTGATGACCTTTTTGCAACCAAGAAACCTTATATGGTGTAGGATGTGCAGTTCTCTTAAGACCTAGCTTATCCACCATTTCAACAACAACAATATTATCAGTACTACCACTATCTATAATAAGTTTGCAACACTTACCTTTAGCTTTGCACTTCGTTTTGAATAGAGCTTTCCTTTGTATAGGTTCTTGACTCTCCTTCGGTGGTTTCAACAATACTCTTTTGAACAGTAAAGATTCTCTTGACTTAGGTTCTTCCTTTCTTGGAGAAATGATCCCGCACTCTCCTGATCTTCTTGCACCACTTGATTCCTCCTTTCAGACCTTGTGTAACCTCCTTGGGAAGATTCTAGACACTCCCAACTCTTGTGCCCTGCATACTGATTACACTTAAAACATTTATTTGCAAAACCTCTGCCTCTTGATAACCATCGCTTCTAATGGATCTTTCTCTATCCTGATAACCTCCTTTTTCTGACTTAACTTGCCCTCTGGAGCTACTTGCCTCTCCATCTTGATGGTGCTGTTGTCCTTTTTCTCCATAACCTCGCCCTCTACCTCGGACTTGCTGATTTTGCTTCCTCATCAGCTTCTCCTCTGCCTTAATGGCAAACTGGTAGGCTTCCTCTAAAGTTCTTGGTGACACTAAAGTCAACTCATCCTGCAAATTGTATTTCAAACCATTCAGGTATCAAGCTACTTTTTTCAAATCCTCTTCACTATGGCTTGACCGAATCACCAACTTATAAAACTCTTCCGTGTATTCTTTAACTGACATATCCTTCTGCTTCAGATTCTGCAATCTTCTGAAAAGACTGGTCTGATAGTTTGCCAGAAGGAGCTTCGTCTTCAATTTGACAACCATCCTGTCCCATGAGGTTATCTTTTCCTTGTTTTGCTTTCGTCTCTCAGACTGTACATAGTCCCACCACATTGCAACATGGCCTTTAAGCCTTGTACAGACAAACTTCACTTTTCTTTCTTCCGTAAGTCCTTCGTACTCGAAGTACTTATCCAAATCATTGATCCAGTCAATGAGCTCCTCCCCATTCAAGCTTTTAGAATATGTGGGGACCTCTAATTTTGGTTGCGCTCCCACATTCATTACCGCTTTTATCAATCTTTCCTCACTCCTTCTGGGTCTTCTTGATTTTCGTCCTCAATTGGTGGTTAACAATTACTCCCCTTCGTTGTGCCTGCTCCATGGCATCCAACCTTGCCGACAAGTTTTGCAACATTTCCAAAATCCTTTCTTCATGGCCTCTATGACCACCACCTCGAGCACCTCCTTGTGCACCGCCTCTTAGCATTCTTCTTGGTGGCATTTTGCCCACTTTCCAAACCCCCAATATCTTACTGCTCTGATACCAAAATGATGGCAACCTTTTTCAATTCCAGGCCAATCGCACTCAAAGTCACCAAGGCTTTGTCTTTAGGTTAAAGTGTCAACAATATGATCGATCCATCAATATGGTTCAGCACCCACTACAAACTTAGACACATCAGTACATATCTTAATCAAGAACCAACAAGAAACAAGTCACAGCCATGCAAGGGAAAACAGAGTTAGATTGAGTTTCAGACTTATGCCAAAACAGAGAAATGAAGCGGCCACATCACAAGTTCTAACTTGACTCTTCAATTTGCCACCAATGACGACAATCTACACAAATGCATTTCTTATTCAAATATTTAAAGAACAGGTTTTAAAACTGCAATCATCCCTTGCAAAGCGATGGGAAAAGATAAACAAGGACCACATTCCACTTTCCATTCAACGCCACAGCTACAGAAAATTGACTTCCACCGAGCAAATCAGAAACATCAGAATATTGTATGGAGCAATCACTAAACGGAATACTGTGGAGTTGATTTTCAGTATCGATTTCCTGATTGTTTTGGCCAAGGCCTCCCCAATCGGTCTTCTCACCAAGACTCCTCACAGGCTGATAAACTCCTTCAATGCAATTGTTGCTTTCAGCAAAACCTACGCAGCCCCCTTCAATCTTTGTTCACTTGTCTCAATTCCAATTTGAACTCTCTCCAGAAGAAACCCGTCGCTCCTCTTTTCTTTGGCAGAAAACCCCAATTACTCACACCGTTTCAACCTCTCCTATTCTTGAAAGATATCCGTACCGTGCCAAGTTCTCCAGCATGCTTGAACAACATGAAATCAAATCGCACCATCCAAATCCTGCCTCTGGTAAGTGGTTCAATACACACAGGTAACAAGAATTCCCCCAACAAAATGTAACCACCTGTAGCAGCCCGAAAACTCACTTCCAAGAGTGGTGATCGATCTCCTCATCGTTGTAACTGTCTTTCGTTTTCGTTTTGCAACGATTATGAGAGAACTTCAGGTCTTGCCACTTGTCAAGGACTATCCAAGCAAAACAAAATTAAAACCAAAACAAAAACCAAAATGTTCAAACCAAACTTAGATGATGCAAAGGTGATGCCCCTGCATCAAAACTCTTTTGGCAAATGGATTCAAGGATGAAAACTCTCCTATTCATATAAGTAATTTCATTAAAGAATTATTAAATTCCATTCAGAAATTATTAGTGTGCTATAAGGTTGCAAAAATATTTTCAATCTTGGTTGGATTGGTGTGTGGTGTGATGATTTTCAGTTTTGTTGTGGATTTTGGATATTGAATGAAGTTTTTAGATTTGAAGAAAATATTGATTTGTATTTTCTTTAGCAAATATGATCACTGTTACTATTGGTTTGTATCTGCTGGCTGTACCACTCTATTTGGGCCATACATTTCTAGATTTGAATATTGGCTTGTTTGATGAACAAAGATCAAAAAGGCTTGGTTGCTGGTTTAAGTCCGTTGTTTCAGCATCTAAGAAACCTGCTGCTATGTATAAAGGGTATTGCTTGCTGTAGTTACTTGGTTGCAACTCATACTTGAAGCCATACCAATTTATGAGTTGAATCGCAGCTCGTTTTGATAACATTCTGGACTGTTATCACAGGCTGTACCATGTTTGGGACTGGATATTGTGTATCGACCTGTAGTGCGGGCTGTTGAACCTCCATTTCTGGGCGTAGCATGTGTAATATCATTGCTGGAGTGTAATGCAGTTGCTGCATTGTTATTAACTTATTTCTGCTATTTACTTGGCTGTACTATCTCATTCCAGCCACTAGTCAGTCTATATACCTGGTTGTACCAAAAAATTGCGAGATTATTTGAGCACTGCTGTTTGTGTGACTTTCTACTTATATATTTCTATTGTAATCAGCTGAGGGTTTAAGGAAGATTACTAATTTTCCAGTTATAACATTGTTATAATTTTTTATGTAATTTTTTGTGCACTTCATCGTGTTAGAGACTTATTACACATACCTCAAAATGCAAAATCTTAAGTCTTGGTACACCTTGTTGCAGTTGCCTAGTGTTAACCCACCATTTATAACCAATCTGAGAGTCTAAGTGGGTTTTCCCTTTGTCAAAAAATTGCGTAAGTGTATCCTTTGTCATCCCTTGTGTGTTTATCACGTGTTGGATGTGGCAAGAATCTCAAAAAGTTTGTGTGTGGGGTTGTATTGTTCAAATTCTTAAGTTTGTGTAAAATTATTAAACTTTCAGACTATCAAAGTTTCTCTTCTTTGGGTACTATTCTCATGATCCCTCCGATCCTTGCAATCTTGACCCCTTGCATTATTTCCTTGTTGTTTCGTTGTTTTGGGCTTACTCTTACCTTGGTACTTGGTATGCCTTCTTCCCGATCCCTAAAACCTCGAAGCTTTGCACTTTGCACTTAAGTTACTTCATGTGCCGAAGTTCCAGACATTTGCTCGCTAGAGTACTATTTTCGTGTTTTCTTGAACCTCGATCTTTGATTCTTTTCATTAAGTACTTTATCGGTATTAGAGGTTTAAACTTGTCTTTAATAGGGTACCTAATATGAAGTAGGCTCAACACTTGACTCTTAATCCATTTTGCTAAGTTACCTATCTTAGTTGGAGTTTTGGCCATCTCTTTCCCCAAGTACCCATTCCTTGGTATCTCAAATCCTTGAACCTCGAAACTCTAAATCTCTCACCATTAATGCCCAAATTTGATGCTGCAAAATCCATTTGAGTCCTTGCCTTATCCCCCACACTTGTTTCACAAGAAAATTGGCTAAGGAAAAAGAAATGTTGTCAAGACCAATTTGTCGAAATCTTAAGACTTTCCCTCACTTGACTACCTTATACTGATCATTTTTGGCTCTCAACTCCTAACTCAATATTTTCACCATGTTACTTTGTTGGAGTCAAACTTTTGGCCTTACCTCTACCTGGGTACTTGTTCCTTGTCATCCCCAAAGCCCAAACTTTGTTGTTTCCCTCATAGACCATTTTGGAGTTGGACTTTCACTCATTCCCTTATCCAAGCAATTCCTCTTTGGCATCTCTAATGCCTAATAATTTCTTGCACGTATCCTATTGGAATTGGAGGTGCGGGCATCCCTTTCACATGGTACATAGTATGCAATATTCTCAAACCTCAACCCTTGACAATGGTATGAGTTTCAAAGACCCCTAATTGCTTGCATTTCCTTTGTTCTCTTCTCATCTTGCTGATGTCATCATTGAGCTAAATTTTGTTTAAGTGTTGAAGGTTTGATTTCTTGAGGAGTTCAATAGTTCCATAATTCCCCAAAAGTCTAACATGGAAAAGAAAAGACTAAGAAGAATGGGTGTTGAAAAGTGTAATGGTTTGTGAACTCTGCAAAACTTGGAGAAAGGAAAGAGGCAAGGTTCAAAATGTCGCAAAGATTGCGATTTCATGGACTTTACAATGTGGTTTGCTAGGTTGCAAAAAGTGTGACAATGAGAACAAAAAAAGAAAGAAACAAGGAAAAAAAGTGACGAGGTCCTCAATGTTGCAAGGTTTGTGAGTTTGCAAACTTTGTGAAAATCTAATAGGTTCTTGGAGTCCCTTCTTCCCTTCCACACTCTCTCTCAAGTCCCCACACTTTGTTCCTCCCTGTCGAGTCTCGAGCTCACAAAGGAACCTTGGACTTTGGCATCAAGCTCCCTAGTGCCAAGTCTAATGTCCCCTATCCCACTTTGCCCTAGAATTCGCTTATTGATTAGGGTTAGGGTTTTTCACCTTGTCAATTTTCAACGATATATTCCTATCTGAAACCTGCATTCACCATTTGAACAATATATCCACACATACACATGTTTGTTAGCATTAATATCTAGATATCCAAATATAAACATAATCACAAAGCAATTATGAAGACATATGAGGAGTGGCATGGGTAGATCCGCCTGAAGCCCTTTTGCCTAGTCCAAAGGTTGTAAACTACAACCCTCCCTTCTTAGTGACTTGTACTTGCTTTCTCTACCCGCATGGGTAGATCCGCCTGAAGTCCTTTGTCAAGTTCAAGAGGTTGTAATCTACAACCTTTCCCTCTAGGTGGCTTGTACCTGCTTTCTCCACCAATGTCATCACCTTGGAAGACACATGATCTACTGGGGGAAGCTAGCGGAGCTTATAAGTAGCCTAGGCCTACCACCCCTCCATGGCCGCAGCGGATTTTGGGTGGGACCCCCACCCCTCCATGGCCCACCCATGCCTTGGGACTAGGCGGATCCCTAAGTGAAATTTCCACCCCTCCATGGCCCATCCCTGCCTTGGGTTTCGGGGGCGGACTTGAGTGGGGTTTATAGGCACCACTTTTCTCAAGCCCTTCCTCCCTAGTAGGCTTGCAAACACTCTGAAGACAATTTTTTAAACAATCAAATACATTTTCATTTATCATTGATTCTTTAAGTCCATATTAATATCATTTCCTAGAACAATTATCATTATTATAATACTAAAGAAAGCATTACACCAGTAATCCGATTAGCAACATCTAGATCCATATATATATATACTTCTAATTAATTTTCATTTTACAATAATTACTTTGACATGAATGTATATATATTCTACACCAATTAATATACATATATAATTATTACCTTGGCATTAATATATATACCTATATATTTTAATATTATTATATTCACTTACAGCCACATACACCTTTATTCTCTTCGCTGCTGCATGCTTTTTCCAATCTGTTCCATCTATAGTCATTATTATCATTTCCAGCCAGCCATCCTATCTCCCCCTATTCTACTTTCACTCCCTCCACGTTTTATATCCACCCCTTTAAAGTGAAGAGAGGCCTCCCTTTTAAAAAAGAGATGACCTCTTGAATGGTCACGATTCTTATTAAATACCCATCGCTGCTTTCTTCCAAGTTATCAATAATTTAATATGCCTCTTACTTGAATCAGTGCCTTTTAGGATTTTATTTATTTGATTAAGGTATAGTCATATTAGTTTGTAATTATTAATTTTTATTATTATATTATTTCCAACTAATAATATTAATTGTTTTATTTATAATAATTGTATTATAATTATTTATGATAATTATAATAATAATATTTAATTTGCTTATATATATATATTGATATTTATTTGATTTTGTTATATTTATTTTTTTTCGTTTTGGTTATTTGCATTTCCATGTGCTACAACTTTGGGGACATGACACCAAGTCTTTCTTGCACCTCGTTACCCACTCCCTTTCTTTTCTCGGATCTTGATCTGCTCTTTCCCATTCATTCCTACGCAAATTCTTAGGTCCCTCTTGGACCTAGCCTCCCACCAGGCACTAGAATGTTCTAATTTCATCTCTCTTGGACCTAGCCTCCCGCCAGGTACTAGAATGTTCTAAGTTTGTCCCTCTTGGACCTAGCCTCCTGCTAGGCACTAGAATGTTCTAATTTCACAGCTTGGTCCTCTGTCCTCTATAAACCATCGAGACACATTTTCACCAACATCTATGGTTCATCCATCACTCCATTGATGTTGGATTTGATCTGCAACCATTAGATTGGATTTTTCTCGCAGTGAAGCATCTATTCAATCCAAAGGCATCTATTTTTTTACACTGTCAACAATGGAGGAGGACAATGCATGCCTTCATTAATGCAACAGTTGAGTTTCAAAGTCTTGATGGCTCTCAGGCAACCTACTAGTTGTTGTTCGAATGGATTTTCCAGGATTTTTCTTGGCTTACATGATAAGATTTGGTGGCTTTGGTAGGAAAGGACAAAAGATGATTTGTTGTCACAGAAAATTGCAACGACCAAATCATATTTGTGATTTTTTGGCCAAGGTTTCACATGTTTTGCTCCAAGCAATTTTTTTGGTGGTTCATCGTGTTCTTATTGAGAGCGAAAACACTCCGTATTGTATACTAGTCTTATTTTTGCAGAAATACAATAGATTCAGTATTGTTTATGCAATTTGTAATGATACAAACTTCTGATTGATTTATATAAATGATGGTCGGTTTGCATTGTTGTCTCCTTTGTCGTATTGTTTATTCTCGAAGAGATGTACAACCTAAGGAGGATTGAAAATCTTTATCAGTACATTTGTTGTAGGATATGCTCATTTGGTTGGTACACTTTCAAGAAGAGTGAAATCTTTTCAGAAAGCAAGTTGGATTTGTATTATTAGGAAAGTGATTGTTAAGTAGAACTTTGTATTCAAATCACATTTGTAGGTTCATGTTATTGTAAGACAATAACAATCACTGTAAGGCAGTGCTTTATTTACTAAACTACTAGAAGAGTTGTTGTTAGGACAAATTGGTAGATGTATTTGATGACTCTATTTTCCTTAAATAGGCACCAGTTAGTTTGAGAATTTCCTCCCAGCCCACTCACATGTAAAGAATGAAAAATCCATAGAAGAGTAATTTATTTTTGTAATTTTATGATATTCATACTTGAACATTAAGGGTACAAGGAATATATGAATAAACTGAAGAATCTTGTAAACACCGCTAAATTTGAATGAATATTTCATTTGTACACTGTGATGAGTCTATTGTATCCATATAGAATCCAGTGTGTTTATTAAAATAATATTGTAATATTTAATGGTCATCTTAGTTGTTTAGTTTACTTTCAGTTAACTTAGATCGCTTTCAGTTAGTTTTTAGTAACTTTCTATTTATTGCTTTAGTTGTCGATTGTTTCCTTTTAGAAACATCGTTTGCAATCTATTATTTAAGGAGTATTCCTCTCCTTTGTTAAATATGATAATCAATTACCATTTCATGTTATCAAAGAAAAGGTTATTTTTTGGCGAATTTTTTGTGCAATAAAATTCGTGGCTTTTTACCTTAAGAAAATTTGAATTTTTTTTAGAAGTTTGTGCTCGATTTTTAGTAAAAAATCGTGGGTTTTCTCCATTGTTAAAAATCGCAAGGATTTTTTTGAGAATCGAGAGTATATTTTTTCTAAAAATCGCTTGGTTTTTTGCTGAAAAAAATCATGGATTTGTCTTGAGAGGAATCACAACTGTTCTCTTGCGCCGGGGTTTTTTGCTCGCGATTTTTGGTATTTTCTGCACTTTGCGAGTTTCAAAATCGTGTTTGACATTTTAGGCATCATGACTTTCTCTACACGCGTGACGTGAGGGTTTTGTGGGCGTTTTTTTGATTTCCGTGGGTTTGTTTAGTGATGTGTGAAGTTTCTGGATGGGTTTTTGAAGATTTGTGATGATTTTTTCTGCAAATCGTGGAGGTTCTCTTTGGAGGTTATTGATAAAATCATGACTAGTTTTATTTCTTTGCTGGTTGTAGTTTTTTTTCTAGAAAAAAATCGTGATTCTCGGCACAATTGTGCCCTTCTTCATGCTACCTAGGGTTTTTTGATTTTTTTGATGGATTTGAAAAAAAAACCTGTGCCCTCTTTTCCAATGCCTAGGGTTTTAGACCTAGTTATTTAAATATTTTGCATAATCTTCTCTCGATTTTTGGACAAAATCGTGGGTTTTTGAGCCTTTGAATTTTGACAATTTTTTAAAAAATCATGGGATTTGTGCCAACTGATTGCCTTGGGATTCGTGCTAGCTGATTACCTCGCTTTTTGTGCCTTTGGAAAACGGGAGGGATAACATCTTTGACCATCATGTTGGAAAGTAGCTAGAGGTTCAACGGTAAAAACTACAATAGTTGGAAACAGAGGATGATTACCATATTTGAGTACCGGTGTCTAGATTCAATTGTTCTAGGTACTGAAGCACATCCCACAGTTGCAGGAAAGGACCAAGACAAATATGATGGAAGTAATCTAGAGGTGATTATGCTTATCAAGCTATTAGTCACCAATGAGATGCTTTCAGAAATACCATCTGGCAAGATTGCTGCCAAGATTTGGAAACACTTGAAGGATTTGCACGAGACCTCAGACAAGGGAAAGCGCTCTTCCTTAAATGTATGATGTTCTCCATTATGATGGATGACAAGATGTCTTTGCAAGATCATCTCATCAAGATCCAAGACATTCACGATCAATTGGAGGCCATTGGTTGCAAGATGGAAGAAGAGGATATGGTGGTAATCACGCTGAAAAGCTTACCACAATCCTATAAGCACTTCATTGAAACTCTCAACATTACCTCCACCAATGTTGACCTGAAGTTTGATGACTTGTGCAACAAGCTCTTGCAATAGGATAGGTGGAAGAAGCAGTTTGGGAGTAGTAGCGACAAACCCAATGTTGAATAGGCCTTTACTGCCAAAGGCAAAGGCAAGTCCTCTCAGTAGCAGAAAGGACAAAGCAAATTTGAGGATAGCTCCAAGAAGTCTATCACATGCCACTATTGTGGTAAGCTTGGCCATATGAAGAAACATTGTAGGAAACAGTTGGCTGATCAGAAATCCAACCGGGGAGGGTCTCAACAGAAGGCCCATGTTGTAGAGCATTCTGAGCAGGAGGAGTCTGCCTTTTATGCATTTATGGCCAAAAGACCAACATATCATGTCAAATTATCTACGTGGTATATTGATTTTGGAGCATCTTGGCATTTCACTCACAGAAGAGATTGGTTCACGGGGTATAAGGCTTGCTCCAATTTCGTCATCTTTGGTGGTGGCAGAGAGTATACAGTTGTTGGTAAAGGCAACATTTAGATTACCTCTGGTGGGAGAAATCTCATGTTTCTCAATGTATACTATGTTCCGGGCATGGAGCTCAATTTGTTCTTTGTGAGTCGGATTATGTGACACTATCCAAAGTTGGACATCATCTTTAGTTCACACAAGTGCCGCATTGTTGATAAGGAGTCCAAGAAAATTGTTGCAATTGGGCTCAAAGATCATGGCTTGTATTGGCTAGTTGATATTGGAGAGTCTCAGGAGCATGCAATGGCTGCGAAGAGTTCATCCATCAACACTCTTTGGTGTCAACGGTATGGGCATCTCAACATAGCCTACCTCTCTTAGCTGGCTCGAGAGAACTTGGTCGAAGGCTTACCTAGGATTCAGCAGTAGACACATGGTGTATGTGGAGCTTGCCAGGCAGGGAAACAACATTGCACTCCTTTTACAGACGAACGATCTTGGAGAGCATCCAAGGTTCTTTAGCTGGTTCATGCAGATGTTTGTGGACCAATGAATACTGCATTGGTCACTGATGCCAAGTATTTTCTGTTATTTGTTGATGATTTTAGTAGGAAAATGTGGGTGTATTTCCTCAAAGCAAAATCAATTGTGTTTAATGAATTTCAGAAGTTTAAAGCATTAGTTGAAAAAGAGTCAGGATGTCAAATCATAACTCTTAGGTCAGATAATGGGGGTGAGTTCTGTTCCAACCAATTCACCGACTTCTGTGCTAAACATGGTGTTGGTGTTTCAATTCACACCTTTGGAATGTGGATTAGAAGCAGACAACTATGCACAGTTGAATTGCTCTTCAAATTAGGAGGGGAAGCTCCCTCTTTGTTGATAATGCTTAAAGAAAGAAAACTAAACTATTACCAATCTTTTTTGTTCTCAGCTAAGAGCAGAAGGTTATAAAACTCTTTGCGTCGTAGCTGAGGTTTTCTCTTTTCCAGAACTTCAACTACAACTAAACCTAAACTAATGACGTTTTTGACGATCACCATAGCACAAACGAAGAAAGCTATCTATCTAGACCCTCGTACAAAGAAAGAAAGACTCTGAGAGGTCAGGGCGGAAGTGGAAAAGGCAATAGCCAAGGAACAAAGAACCTCCAACAAAGTAACTAGTACGTCCTTGCAGTCGGAGTCAGAGAAGAATATAGTATGACTGGTGCTACACACAACTATACCTATCAAGGTAACATACCTTTTGCAGACGATGCCACAACTAAGAGTAGCACTCACCAAAGTTGTCGAAGACAATCAAACTCGTTAGAAAGGTCCGACCAAGAGTACAATGTAGCCGACAGGAGAGGCCATAGACCCAATGCTACTCGTAGTAAACGTCGGGAGGAAGCTTGCCATCGTACAAATGGAAATCATGGGGAGGAAACTCTCCAACACCACTGTCGACAAAGGCTCGGGATTGAATGTACTACCAAAAGAAACTTGGAAATGTTTGGGAAAGCCAACTCTCCGACCCCCAACATTCCACCTGGTATGTGTAGATCAACATGTCATCAAACCTCTTAGTACACTGATGGCACAAAAAGTAATGATCGACACACAGTAGTTCCTTTTGAACTTTGTCGTCATCCCACTACAGAAGAAGGCGTACAATGCATTACTTGGGAGAGGATGGTTGATAGCTGCCAAAGCTGATCACAATTGGAAGCGGAATACACTCGATTTGAAGAACCAAGCTGTTAGTGAAGAATTGGCATCCTTCAGATTAGAATCCAACGGAAGAGAGTCAAATACAAATGAAGAAAGAAAGGCTATAGAGCCAAATGACAAAGGCATACTTGACCTCGAGAGTTGCTTGGAGGGCGAGATGAGTTCTCTTAATGGTTTGTTTCATTGGCAAATGGAAGACTATAAGGTGTTCCATCCAGAATGTAACATGCTATAGGTTGGAGAAATAGAGGAAGAAGATAAGGGTACGACTAGCCAGACATTTCCGACCGAGTACGGAGAATATAAAGGAGTAGTAGAATTGGATGATATGCCAACCCACAAGTTTGAACGTGACAAGTTTATCAATTACGAGGAATCGAATGTGAAAAAGATGAACCTTGGGGATGAAGACAAACCAAAGATAATCTTGGCTGGGGATGATTGGGACCTAGTACTGAAAGCGTTGGAGGTGAAAGTAAAAAGAGATGATGAAAGAAAAAGTCAAAAAAGAACAATTAATGACGAGGAGAATAAAAAGAAGAAAAAGCAAAAAATTAATTTGAGGGAGTCAAAAAGTAGAAAAAGTGAAGAATTAAAAAATCAAAAGAGAAAAAATAAGGTGAGAAAAAAAACCAAAATGAAGGCGAAAATATTAAATTGACAATTACAAAAAAGCAAAAAATGAAAGTACTAAAATGGACGTTGCCGAATATAAAGTACAATAGGTACTAGTCAATTCCATATGGAAAAAGCAAGAGAGGCAATTTTACAGTGAAGAGAAAATCTCTATCGTACAACTTGGGAGGAAGAATCGAGTACGGAGAAAAGCCCTACAACAAAAATTAGAGTTTAAAGTATGGCCCGTACGGCTACAGACAATACAACAACAAGAGGGAACAACGGCCGTACGACAAGCAACAAAGAGACTATCACAATCTAGACATTTCCTATGGTTAGCAAGGAAGGTACCGAGGAACGACATACGACCCACAACCACAGCCTATTCCCTATGAGTACGGTAGCAAGGGAGAATCCACAATGTACGTGTTGTACCCAAACCGAAATTTTTGCTTCATTAAGGCATTTTGCTTAAAATGGTTTAAACCTTGTAAAAGTGGGGTCAAAACTCACTTTTTGGGCAAATAAAGTATGGGCTTTTAGTCAGTGTGATGCCAGGAAGATACTGGCAAAATTTGAAAATTTTGAAAATTAGGGTTTCTGAAATCTATTTTTAGCCCGAAACCCTAAAAAATAGGAACTTGTCAGAATTGGCTGAAATTAATTTTGATTGGCTTATTTCACATCACAATCACAATGGTGAAGTCAGTTTCAGTTAAAAGTCAGTTTAAGGCTGGTGGGTAGTTTTCACTTTTTCAAGAGAAAAGTTAGGATCTTCGGGGTCATCAATGGCAGTTGGCCAGTACCAGGTATCAATATCTAAGCCTGAAACTCAAAGAGGAACGCTCTACGATAAAAGATGTTGGAAATAATGCTTTTTGATGGAGGGGATTTTCAGATTGGCAAAAAGTGCTAAAATATTCTAAGTCTGGGAACTTTTCACTATGTAACGTAGTAGACACTTGCGCAATCAACGTGCAAATCAACTTTATAGTGTCCGTACATGTGAAAATGATGAAGTATAGTCATCCACACACCTCAGCAGTCACAACGCTTCGACATGGTCAACCGCAGGGATGGATACAGCGTTTGCAAAGCATAAAATGGTGAAAATCAATGAATTCAAAACAAATCCGCTCCCCTGTAGCCTAGGGGTGCCCTTCCATTTAAAGGTCAAGATTTGAGTGTTTTGGATAAAGGATACATTCATTATGTTCAGTTTTCAGTCAGCTTTTCCAATTAGCCATGAAGCAAGATTATCCGAGTTACAGAACTCCGGCAAACGAAGACAGAAGCAGAGGTTGCGAAGAGTGTTTTCATCAAGGAGGCAGTCTAGAGATGCAAATCCGCTCCCTTCTAGCCCAAGGGCGATTTTCTTTTTGAAGGCCCAGATCTAGATGCATGTGTGTTTTGATGGTTTCAGTCTTTGCAGAATTAGTTTAGCTTTTCAACGAGCTATCAAGCGGAAGCGTATCCAGTACAGAAATCCAGTTATCAGCGTTAGAAGTGGAAATTGCAGGCAGGATACATGTCAGAAGAAGTTTTTCAGAATACAAATCCGCTCCCCTGTAGCCCAGGGGCGATCCTGAATAAGACCTGTTTGATGGATGAATTTGCAATTGAGGTCTTCCTGAGATCTCTTCCAGCTCAGTTCAGTTTTGCAGTGTATCCGTTCACAAGACGATCCGATGTTCTGAGTAACTGTGACAGAGGTCCTACCGAGCACGTAAAACAGAGGATGGTGAAGCGTAGCTACACAAAGCTGCACAGCTGTAGGCTAGGGGCGATTCTCCTTTAGGCCTGCCAGACGGGGTTATTTGCAATTACAGTCTTCACAAGACTTGTGTGCAATTACTCAAGCTATCCAACGAGTCTAGCCGACAGCCTCCGGGATTTGGCGAATGCTCGTACGTGCGAGGTCAAGATGATAATGCTGTGAAGAAGAGCTGATTGAAGGCAGTTCAAAAAATGACTAAGTGTAAGAATATAATTTTCTTTGAAAAAGGCGATTTTCTTTTAGAGGCCTTAAAAGCAATTTTCTGGCTTCGTCGTCTCCAAGAACATCTCTTGCAAGTTGACCAAACTGTACAGCAAGACAGGCGGCACGCGTATCGGAACATTCCAGTTCCCGGTATCAAGGGTCAAAGTATGGTGTTCAGATGAAAATCACACTTTTGTCAAAATGGTGTTTGAGCTATCACAGAATAGGGGCGCTCATTCTTTTGGGGTTCTTAATACAATTTTCAAATCCCTCACATACAGTCATTGGATGCAGAATACTTCTAGTCATGCAATGAATCCATTATTCAGTCAGTGGAGTTCATTATTCATCGTCAGCGGCAGTTTGAAGCATCAGAAGGCAAAACTAAGAAATGGCTAAGTCTGGAGTCAAAACATCAATTTAATCAGAGGCGCCTAATTTTCTAAGGTATCAGATGATGATTTTAGCAGTTGTTGCTCCCAGCAGACATTTCATCCTTGTCATGCAAGCTTCGCGGTGGATATCTCAGCACGGTCGCAGGATCATTCAATCATCCGGAGATCAGAGTTGAACAGGGTCAGTTGTAACTTTGCAGTCAGCTACAAAATAGGAGATTCTCAAAAATCTCATAACTCTTGCAAATGGAAGCCTAAAAGATCAAAATTTGACTTTTTAGAATCAGGGAAGTGTGTTGAACACAACAAGATGCTATTTTTGGCAAAAAATGAAAAAAAAATATTTTGCATGCAGAGCATTGAAAAGTGACGAATTTCTTCAAAGATAGATATTGGCGCCATTTTTAGTTTTTTGCATGTTTTAAAATTAAGATATTATTTTTAGTCTAAAGACTCAGAGACAGTGGCAGTTCAACTAGAGAGAAGCCAATCGAATTCTTTTTTCTAAATTAGGGTTGCATTATGCATGCATGATGGTACGAATTGTTTATTTAAACAAGCATGGCGCCTTTCATCATTCACACAGCTTTGAAAGTTCGAATTTCTTCAAAGAGATTGGCGAATTTTCATCAAAGGATCAAGTTCGAAGGTGATAAAATATTCTTTTGCAGGTACAAGTTCAGATTCAGCATCAGATTCAAGGCAGAGTGGCGATTTTGACAGAAGAAGATAATAAATAAATAAAAAAAAAAACATCTTTCTTCTTCTCTATATTTCTTCCATCTTCTCGTCTTAAATTCTCTTGCATGTTCGAAGTGTTGGCAGATTTTGGCAAAACAAAATATCTGGGTTGATTCAGAAGAGCTTTCTCAGCAAAACCCATGTGCCAGAATTTTTCAGGAAAATTTGTTCCAGAACATCTGTTCTTGAAGCTTTAATTTTCTCAACCGAAATTCTTTTGCATGGCTGAGTAAAGGGTAAATTTTTGCATTTCTGACGTTCTGGGTTGTCTTAGAATCATTTTCTAGACAAAACCCATATCTCAGATTTTTTCGTAAAAATTCTCATCCGACAAGCTATTTTTAGCCTCAGCAGGCTATTTTTGGCTTTCCAGAAAAGTTGTCAGAATATAGATGTGTGCACAGTCAACAAGCAAGTTTTTCAGAATGCAGTTCACTCAGCTCGAATTCAAGACCAAATCGGTCTTAACCCACGACTTCGTTGGAACAGTTGATACAGATCTACATAAGGTGTTGCCGGAGGTAGTTTTGGATCCACTCAAAATTAGGGATTCAGTTATCAAGAATATTCAGCAATCCGGGTTACTTGATGCCGCTTCCATACCTATTTCGGTGCATTGCGTGGAGTTTGTAATATCTTGCATCAAGCATTACAATTCCGCTACATGAGAGATACGGTCAATAGATGGACGTGTCATATGCAGTCTCAAACCCCTTGATATTGAGCGAAGTCTGGATATTTCTCAACATTTAGATGGGATGGTCATTTCCATGAGTCAGAGCGAGCAGGCATTCAATGCTGGACTGGATAAGTGTCAGAACAAGATGATAGAGAGGTGGCTGAAACAAAAGAAGAGCAAGTTGCCAAACAACTTGGGTCGTGGCGAGTGTAAGGATGAATACAATATTTTGATTACACTGCTTAATTGTGTCTCAGGTCATGCAGATGCAAATAAATTTCACCCGTGGATGTATTATATCATTGGTAGAATCATCTATGGACAAGAGCATTATGACTGGGCATCCTTCATCAGCGATGCTATTCACGAGCAAATCACCGGTTTCCTAGTTGCGCATCAATTTCATATGTGTTCTCACCTGGTGTACTTGATTGCTTATCAGAATCAGTTTAACGGTTTGAATATGGTGGGCATACTCAGTGTACAGAAAGTCTATCGTTACTATGACCAGCTTGAGTTCACGAAGGCTGAAAGTCATTTTAAACGTGTACAAGAGGCTTTCTTGACTTATACAGTGAGAAACTTGGACCGAGAGTTGCATATTCGCATCTCGACAGTTGCTAGAGCAGCAATGAAGAATTGGGCAGATTGGTACATTCAGTTCCTTACATACACCTATATCCGTGTCTATGGATACACAGGAAAACCAGCTATGTTACCACGTTATCCTTCGGATAAAACAATATTCATGGAGTTCCTGAGGCAGCTATATGAAGTTCACAAACGTTTGCGCATCAAGCGTAAACCAGCTGCCGAGTTTCCTTTGCAATTCGGGATGTATTGGTGTAAGACGGCAGTTGATGCTAAGACCGTAGGTCAAGAGCTAGAAAAATGCAAACTCAAGTACCTGGTAGATACACGCACATATGATCCTTGGGGTCATTACGCAGCTCGCCTAGGTAATCTCTCTTATCACAAACCTACGATGGAAGATTACTGGGTGAATTGTGATGATGATTTTGAGGTTTGCAGACGTAGCTATAGCAGGTTTTCTCTTCCACAAGTTTCTGTTTTCTTGGCGGAAAATGTGGAAGGATTGACAGAAGATGAGGGAGATACACTTCCTCAATTTTACAGAGAGCAGGTTGATGGACAGCCACTGCCGTTAGTGAACTGGTATGCCAAAGAGTTCACATCAGTAAAGGAAAGATCGAGCAGGGTCATCCAAAATAGTATGCTTTATTTAGAAAGCAGAAGGTTGAGAAAGGCATCCATGCCTAGAGCAGAGCCGCCACCAGAAGGACTTGTATTGCCTTCTTCTTCAAAACCTAAGCAGAAGAAGAGGAGTAATCCTCCTAAAAATAATCCAGCGTCTAGTAAATCGAAGGGAAAAGCATCTGTTGCGATTCCACATGTAGAGCCAGTCAGAGAAGTTATTCAGACTTCTCCACAGCTTGAGGTTCAGCCTTGTATGCCGTCACCGACACCATTAGAGCAGCCTCCCATTCCAATTCACATTGATTTGGACATGGATTCACCTCCTCGCAACGATTTGTTTACACATTCACATTCATCAGATCGTCCTGCGACTAGTACAGATCATTCCAGTGGGATTAGTCAGGATTCATCTTGGCTTGAGAGTCAACTGGGAAGAAAAAGGAGACAACCATCTTACATACTTGATCATTCAGATTTCGATCATGACCATCAAGATGTGCCTGAAAAGAGGATCAAGAAACAGATACATATTGGGAGAAGTGCAGATAAGGAATTCATTGTTGAGACTGCTGCACCTCCAGAAGATAAGAGTCTAGACGAGATGGAAGCTCAAGACTTCGAAGTTATCACAGTTCATTTCGGTAAGAGTACTCGTCAGACAGATATTGATCTCCTACAAGTTGCTACAGATAGCGCCAAGGATAGGATGGTGAAAGATGGTGAAGATAAATCAGCTCTCAAGGCTGAAATACAGCAGCTTCGCCAGTACATTTCTAGCCTTGTACATAGGACAGGGGATGTTGTCACCGCGCTTCCACATATGTTAGAACCACCAGCAGAGCAGGGTCAGATTGATCTCTTGGTTGCATATGGTAAGCGATTGGAGGAATGGGAAGAGGAGTTTGTTGCTAGAGGCCGCCTTGTACTTACAGAATTGTATCAATTGCGGTATAATGCACGTGAGCTTCGTCTATGACTTCAAGATGAGGAACGTGATTTGGCCATTAGTAGACCCAGGGATGAGATTTTGATTGCCAACTTGGGAATGTCATTTGATTCAATCACAAAGGCAGAAGATAAAGAAGAGGTCTACATTTGGAGAACACAGTTGATCTTCAAGGCAAAAATAGAAGGAAAGACTGCATCTGAGGTGGCTGAGAGCAGAGAGCATGTTTCTAGTGCACTCCGCTATATAAGAGACTTTGTGTCTCAACTACCATGTGTATATCAGCGTGTGGGTGGTGACTATGTTGAGCTTGCTGACATCCAATTAGAGCTCCAAGCACTTATTCACGGTATTTTTAGTGGTGAGACCGTTGGCTGTAAGATGAATCAGCTTACAGCCATGTCAACATTGTTTGATGAGGCAATCAGGAGAAAGGGTGAGTTCCAGTGTCAGATGACTAATGGAGAAGACATGCTGCACAGACATAGGATTCTTCGCCAGAGCTTCAGTTCCCCAGATGGAGATGCAGTCAACGACCTCGTAGATGGGTTAATTTCTCAAGATCAGGGCCAGTAGACTTCAGTTAAAGGCGTCCCACCTTTTCCAAGATAGACATTAGACACAGGAGTTAAACTCGAGGCTTCTTTCCGAGTTAACTGGTTGTTACACATTGCATGCCATGTCTTTCTTGGAAATATCTACATATACTTGGAGATTAGATTAGATTTTTCAGTTGACTGATGATAGCATTCCAGTTGACTTGCTTTCAATAAGGACGTGCATGTTGCACCTTGTCCATTTAGATTAGATGTTTCAGTTAACTGATGATAGTTTCCCAGTTAACTGTATAGTTTCATTCAATTAGGGTTTAGGAATAAGATCTTGCATGCATTGCAAGACTTTAGTTGACTCAAGGTGATTTTAGGGTTGCCTACACCTTGAAGTCTATAAATAAGAGCTTCAAGCTCATTTGTAATTTAACTTTTGCTTGATAGCATACATGCTGCGCCTACCTTGCTTGTAGTATTGCTATTATTGTATCTGTTCAAAGAGTAATTGCTGTTATAATAAATTGTTGCGCCTACCTTGCCTTCATGTTATTGTTATGGTGTTTATTCGATCTTAGTTAAATGGGGTTGCTGGTTTGATCGTTATTGCATGCGTGTTGCGTCTATACAATCTACTGTCCCAGTTGCTTACCTTTTGTTTTGTTGATTATAAGCCTATTCAGAAGAGCAAATAGTTGCGCCTACCTTGCCTTCATGTTGCGAAACTGTACTCAAAGCTTATCGTATGATGTGTGTTATAGTAGACTCATTCAACCAAGCAAATAGTTGCGCCTACCTTGCCTTCATGTTGTGAAGCTGTACCAGGTTTACCGTCCATTTGTTTGTTTTAATAAACTTCTTCCCGGATTAGCAAATAGTTGCGCCTACCTTGCCTTCATGTTGTGAGCCCGCACCTGGAGTTTATCGTACAATACATTCCTGCTCCATTTCCTCATGCTCTGTTTCTTGAGGAAATTGGATAGATATTAAAGAAGTTAGCTTAGTTGTAGTTACATGATCTGCGAAACCAGAAAATACTTAGCTGCAACGTTCTAGGTTTTCTTAACCTTGTGCCTCTACCAGCTGAGAACAAAAAGATAGGACATTAGTTTAGTTTTCTATTTCATGCATTCCAGCACAACGAGGGAGCTTCCCCTCCTAATTTGAAGAGCATTCATTACGTAGTGTGCATAGCTGTCCGTACAAACTTACACTCCAGAGGTGTTAGTTCTTACGCCAACAGTACGACAATAGGAAACAAGGAGCTACAGGGTACAAAACTCACCTGTACGATCAACATCAGAGAAGTACACTGTATGACTAGTAGCGAAAAAGCTGAGTACACAAATTTGCCTTATGATTAGCAAGGAGGTAAATCGTACATTGTACAATTGGCAGCGTGAATGTGAAGACTGTACATCGTGAATCTGAAAGAGCAATAACTGTATGACGTTGTGAGTCTGAATACTGTATGTCATATGATTGGAAGCAAAGTAGAAGGTGTGAGTACTATACGTGGCATGGTTGCAGAGTCATCCGTACGCCTAACACGAGCCGAGCAAATAGTTTAGTACGAAGGGAAATACGTGCAAGGCTATACACCATACAGAGTAGGAGAACATGGGTTGGGAAAACTGTACAGAAAAACATAGATGTATGACGAATAGAAGAAGACAACATATGGCTGAGTACTATACGACAGTGTGTTAAGGAAGGATAAATCGTACGACAAAGTATCATACAATAGCTTGCTAAGGAGAGCGAACGTTGCAGCATACAAAGAACGATTGAGAGTGTAGAAGGTATCATACGGTGGAGGACTAAATCCAACATTCTCGTGCAACACATGCATTGGAGAGTACGGTCTTGACACCTCCTTCACACAAATTGCTACCTAGCCCAATTTGGAGAAGAGTGCAACAATCATTTTGCCAGCCTCATTTGCAATTCTTTGCTTTCATTTTAATGATATTTCGGCCTTGGGATTTTGAGAACACTTGAGTGATGTAACCTTTCTGGCTCCTTATTCATTACAAAATCTGTTGAGTGTCTTATCAATCCCTTAATGGGGGATCGTGCTAGGATTGCGTTGTGAGAAAATTATTTAAGGTGATGTGGGATTTAATTGTGTTGTTTAATGTTTAATATACCATCTGCTACCAGGTTGGCAAGTCTATCAGCCTCCACTTTGCCTCCCTGTAAACGTGATTCGCTATGAAGTTCTAGAAACTTGCTAAGATCTCTAGGATTTTTTTTAGGAGACCCTTTGGTTTCCAATTCTGTATCGTTCCTTTTCGAATGGCATTTATGATTAGTGTAGAGTTGCCTTCCACCTCTATGTCTGAGATCATGTGAATTTGGCAAAGCTCTAATCCAAACATGAGGGCTTGCATCTTTGTAGTGTTGTTTGTCCCTTCTTGTGATGGAATGGAGGCTATGCATAGTTTTTAACCTCTCCAATTATGAATTATGGAACTAGCGTTGGAGGCACCAGGGTTGCCTCTTGATGCTCCATCAAAGTTCAACTTGCACCAACCTTGCTTGGGAGGTATCCACTTGGCCTTTGCCCTAGCTTTAGAGGATGCTTCGCCCCCCACCCCACACACCAGTGGAGGACGTAGACCATACCAATTTTTCATTATATTGTTATCTCAGGGTGTCCAAAGTTTGAGATTTGAATTCCTGTTTTTTGTTCTATTGTTTGCTACTTCCACAATTGTAGCTTCTACTTTATTCAAGGAGGAGGGCATGCTCATTTCTTTTCTTTGAAATATTCTCCTATTTCGCTCCTTCGAAATTTTCCAAATCATAATTGAGGGGCTTATTATCTAGAGGCACAATAGCATTGCATTCTTGTACAATGTTGGCCAAGACTTGAATAAACTCAAAATATCGTTTGGTAGGGCGCATACCCATCCTAATTTGGCACATAGCCATCTCCAACATTCTTGAGCAAATTTGCACCCAAGGAGAAGGTGATCATGTTCCTCATCTGAACTTCTACAAAGTGGACACCTTGAAGGGCCATGAAAGCCCATTTTTAAAAATCTATCCGCTCTTAGGATCCTCCTCTATAGAGCCGCCCATGCAAAAGTCTCTGCCTTAGGGAGACATAATTCATTCTAGCAAAGATGAATAGGATTCTTCGTGTCTCCAATGCTTTCCTCTAGCAACCTATACCATTATTTTACATTGTATTGGCCGCTCTTTGCCCCATTCCATATCAGCTTATCGTTTCCCTGCCTCAGGGCTATGTTTTCGTCGCTCGATATATTTTCCAAGAGATTTACCTCTTGGTCTGAGATATTCAAATTGTTAAAGTTCTTACATTGCCATTGTGTAATTCCATCTCTATGGATCACCTCCATGTAATTCCTCACCCTGGGCCCCCAATTTAGCTCTAGGATTCTTCTATTCTGGTTCAATCCCCTATTTTTTCGAGGGGAGGGTATCCCCCCATGAGTCCTCCCAGAAGAGGGCAGTTTGCCCATCGTGTGTATCCCAAGTGAGGTAATTGGTTATAATTAATCTGTAATTGGATATGAAATTCCATATTCTTGAGCCTTGAGGTAGTCCTTCTGTTGTCAAAATGTTTGAAGCATCAAGGCTGTCCAAGTACTTATGTTGTAATAATTTTACCCACTTAAGCTGCGGTTGTTCAAACATTTTCCATACTAACTTTGTGCCCATAGCTTTATTTTGTAGGAGTTGTCTCTTTAAACTAACCCAAACATCCTCCTTTGGTTTGCATATTTTGTTCCATGCAATTAAAGCTAGTGTATCCTTCTCTAAGGATCCTTGCCATAAAATTTTCCTCATTATATGTGTTAATCTTTGATTCACCCCGCTCGTTAGAGATAAACATGACATTAGGTATATGGGAATTGTAGAAATGGTCGCTTTGAGCATTATTATCTTGCTTGCCCAAGATAGCCACCTCCCTTTCCATGATGTCGCTTGGTTTGACACCTTTTCTTGCAATGGATTCTATAATTTGTTTGATCTCAACCTTGGTGCCAATGGGAGTCCCATAAGTGCTCGGGAACTTGTTGAGCTTGAAGTCTAAAACCTTGAGTATTTCTTGTCATTTTCTTAGAGGGGTTGACAGAAAGAAGATTTTTGATTTTCAGGCATTAACCTCTTGCCTCGATGCCTTAGAATAATTCTTCAGTATTTCTTTCATGCATTTGGCTTCTCTCCTCTTTGCTGCCCCAAACAACATCGTATCATTTGCAAATTGTTGATGAGAGACATTGTTGTTGTTGATGTTGTAGCTTCGGGCTACATACTTTTGTCTTGCTTGTTGAACAATAAATTCATATAGCCTAACGGCTAATCATTTATTGCATTGATTAAAGTGAAGAGGCGCTTCACTTAACAACTTATTATATTTAATTATTGTGAATAATTAAATGGGGCCAACCTTATTAAAGAAATATTATTTATTTCTTTATTATTGCTCTGAGGCCGACCTACTTGAAGAGTCACACTATTTTGTATTTATACAAGGTCGAGTTTGTTCATTATCATCATCAAGTTCATTTTCATCATATTCGCATTCCTAGAAGAAGTTCGCACTTGTGCAGTAGATCATTATTTTGTAGCAGCAGACCGATTTCAAAGGGAAATATATTCATGCTGTATATTCGCATCTAGGAGAGGTGCTATTATTCATTGTATCAAATTCAGCCTTGTGTTGGGCCTGAGTTGTAAGCAGATTTCTGCTCTTATTCCTAAATATATAAGCAATATATTTGCTGGGTTTTTCCCCTCAAGTTGGAGGCTTTTCCCAGGGTATCTTGTGGTGTTCATTGTCTTATGTGCTGCAATTTTTGTTTACTGTATTTCTGATCATAAAACTAACATGGTATCAGAGCGGGTTTAAAGAAGATCGTGATCAGATTTACATAAGCAGCACTTTCATCTACTCTTGTTCTCACCTTCCAACATCTATCTCATCTTCAAAATGGTGAATGGGCTCAAGATCGAAGATAGGCTTGAAGGTGCTTCCAACTTCACCTCTTGAAAGTTTAGAGTGATGCTCGCATTGGAAGAAAGTGAGCTTGCTGAGTTCGTGGAGGACAAAGTTCCCAAACCTTCCGATGAAAATGAGAAGCCACAATGGAAGAAGAATGGCACTAAGGCGAAAAAGATTTTGGTTGATTCCGTGAAGGACCACCTTGTGCCAATTATCTCCAAGTTGAAGACAGCAAGAGAAATGTTCAAAACGTTGGAGGAAATGTATGAGTTCAATAACACAAGCAAAGCTCTTGCCTTGAAGCAACAACTTCATCATGTCAAGATGGCGAAAGGAGATTCTGTCATGTCCTTCTTCATGAAGATCATTGAATTGAGAGATCAGCTCTCTACCATTGGGCATATGGTTGATGATAAGGATTTGGCCATGTTGGCTCTTAATGGTCTTCCTAAATCTTGGGAACCATATATCCAAGGGATTAGTGCGAGATCAAAGCTACCTAAGTTTGATCGCTTGAGGGCAGATTGCATTCAAGAGGAATCGAGATTAGCAGCAAGAGGCAATGGGCAAAGTTCTACCAATGAGGAGATTCATGTACTTGCCGCTCAATCTTCAAAGAAGAGAGGAAGAGAAGGAAAGAAAGGCCACTTCAAGAGGAATAAAGATAGAAGATCTGATGGTGCTCCTGCATCTAAGAAAAAGAAGGATCTTTCCCATATACAGTGCTTCAAATGTGACAAGTTTGGTCACTATGCAAAGGAGTGCCCAACTAGACCAAATCAGCATGCTTCAATTGCGGATGTGGGTGAGATCTCTCTTCTAAAGGATTCAAGTGAATTTCTATTCTATTCTACCTTATCAAGCAATGTTCCAATAGATAGCAACACTTGGTTGATTGATAGTTGCGCCTCTCGTCACATTACTGGATTTAGAGAACATCTTTCAGATTTGGTGATGAGAGATACAAGTGTTCAAGTCATAATTGGAGATGATGCATGTTATTCAGTGAAAGGTGTTGGGACCTCCACTCTTCACTTAGATTCCGGCATCTCCTTGCAGTTGAGTAATGTATTATTTGTACCAGGCATCAAGCGGAACCTTATCTCTATTTCAGCCTTGGAGGACAAGGGATATCAAGTTGCATTCTCTGAAGGTAAGGTTCTTGCATGGCCGAAGAACTCTAGCATCAAGTCAGCCCGAGTGATTGGTGTTCGGCAAGAATGTCTCTACAGACTTTCCACTTGTCCACTACAGGCCTTGTTGCATGATACATCAAGTTCGTGTGAGCTTTGGCATAGAAGACTTGCCCACATTCACTTCCGAGCGCTTCCAACCATGGAAAAGATGGTCAGCGGCATTCCTAAACTCAGCCAGGAGCATGAAGGTACTTGCCGAGGAGGCGCATTAGGTAAGAATACTAAAGGACCCTTTCATAGCAGTGAAAATAGATCCAAATGCATTCTAGATTTTGTTCATTCTGATTTGTGTGGTCCAATGTCTGTTGCTTCTTTGAGTGGTTTCTTGTATTATGTATTTTTCATTGATGACTACTCTAGAAAGACTTGGATTTATTTCTTGAAGACTAAAGAATCAGATGAAGTACTAGAGAAATTCAAAGAGTTTAAGGCTCAAGTAGAAAACTTATCTGTGAAGAGGATCAAAGTTTTGAGATCTGACAACGGAGGAGAATACACTTCTGGAATCTTCCATAATTTCTGCATCGAGGTAGGGATTAAGAGGGAGTTTTGTGTTCTTTACAATCCACAACAAAGCAGTGTAGCAGAAAGGAAGAACAGATCTATTGTAGAAGCAGCTAAGGCCATGATTCATGATCAGGATCTGCAAATCTTCCTTTGGGCCGAAGCTTCTAGGACAGTTGTGTATGTTCTGAATCGAAGCCCCAATCGTATCTTGGAGAACATGACTCCTGAAGAAGCTTTCACAGGTGTGAAGCCTGAAGTCAGCCATTTGAAAATATTTGGTTGTCCTGTGTATGTTCACGTCCCTAAAGATAAAAGGACAAAGTTGGAACCATCTGGCAAGAAGGGAATATTTGTGGGCTACAGTGAGTCTTCAAAAGCCTACAGGATTTACATTCCAGGTCAGAAATTGATAGAGATCAGCAGGGATGTTACATTTGAAGAAGATGTTGCATTCAAGAGATCTAAAGGCTCTCACATGGAGATAGACAATGAAGACCAAGAGTCTCCGCAGGACATGGAAGTTGACCATACTCCTGAAATTCAAAGGGAGGCTATTGATTCTAAGGAAGATGATCCAGTTGAGCCTTTGGAACCTACTGATGGGCCTACAGACATTGTACTTGGTTGAAAGAGACCTCTATGGGCTAGGCAAACAATGCAGGAGGCAAAAAAGTTTGCAGCCCCTAGAGGAACATTTAGAGAAAGCAAAAGACCTCAGAAGTTTTCAAGCTATGTTGCATTGATGAGTCAAATGATTGAATCTGAGCCTTTCAGTGTTGAGGAAGCTTCGAGTCAGCAAGTATGGAGAGATGCTATGGCTGAAAAATATCAATCTATCCTCAAGAACGATGTTTGGGACATTGTACCTAGACCAAAAGGCAAATCTATTGTATCTTCTAAGTGGCTTTTCAAGATCAAGCATGTGGCTGATGGAAGCATTGAGAAGTACAAGGCTAGATTTGTGGCTAGAGGATTCTCTCAAAAAGAGGGAATAGACTATGAGGAAACTTTTGTTCAGTTGCTCGTTATACTTCCATCAGGACTATCATTGCCATTGCAGCAGCTAAGGGATGGAAGTTACACCAGATGGATGTGAAGACAACATTTCTAAATGGTGTAATTGAAGAAGTATACATTGAACAACCTGATGGATTTGAGGTTCATGGGAAGGAGTCTCATGTTTGTAGATTGAAGAAGGCTTTGTATGGCCTTAAGCAGGCTCCTCGTGCTTGGTATGAGAGGATTGATCGATACTTGCTGAGCTTGGGCTTCTCCAAGAATGATGCTGATTCAAACCTATATTTCAAGGTAATTAATGGTGAAGCCTTGATCTTGGTTCTCTATGTTGATGATTTATTTCTTACTAGAGAAGAACACCTCATTACCAAATGTAAGAAGGAGTTGGCTTCTGAATTTGAAATGAAGGATCTTAAGTACATGCATTACTTCCTTGGTTTAGAAGTATGGCAGAGGCCTAATGAGATCATTCTAAGTCAAGGGAAGTATACAATAGACATCTTGAAGAGATTTGGTATGATGGATTCCAAATCCATGTCTAGACCTATGGAAACCAATTTTCAGAAGTTAAAAGAGGCTGCAGCTAGTTCAGATCTGGTGGATCCTACTATGTACAGGTAGTTGATTGGATCATTGATGTATCTAGTCAATACTAGAGCAGATATTTGCTATACAGTGAGTGCACTTAGTCAGTTCATGTGTGAACCAAGGCAAATACACCTAGTTGCAGTAAAGCATATCCTGAGATACTTGTGTGGCACAGTTGGGTATGGCTTGAGATATTCTTTTGATGTGGACTTGAAGCTGCATGGTTATACTGATTCTGATTGGGTAGGGTGTGTTGCTGATCGGAAGAGCACCTCTGGATGTTGTTTCAGTTTGGGGTCTGTGATGATCTCCCGGTGTAGCAGGAAGCAATCTTCAGTGGCACTGAGCACTGCAGAGCCCGAGTACATTGTAGGTTGTGTGGCAACTCGAGAAGCAGTGTGGCTTAGGAAGCTCCTTGCAAGATTGTTTGGACAATCATTGGAGCCGATTGTCATTCATTGTGATAATCAAAGCTGTGTGAAGCTTTCTGTCAATCCAGCGGTTCATGACAAAACCAAACATGTTGAGATCAAATACCACTATATCAGAGATATGGTATTGAGGAAAGCAATCCAGTTGAGATACATTAGCACTGCTGAGCAGATGGCAGACATTCTCACCAAGCCTCTCTCCAGAGTAAAGTTTGTGTACTTCCTAGACAAGCTTGGTATTGTGGAAAATGAAGCCCTAGCTGAGAGGGAGACTCAGCTTCAGTGATCTTCAGTGATTTGCTTTAATGCATCTTTCTCTGTTAGAGAAATTTGAGGTGAAAGCCCTTGTTTTCCACCCTCTGGGAGTAGCCATGGTGGATGTCATGTTGAGTGACTCGATGACAACATCACATGAGAGAGTCCGTGATGATTTTCTTGTACTTGTGTTTATTCACCCTCTGGGAGTATCCATGGTGAACGTCATGTTGAGATGACGACATCACGTTGAGCGATTTCGTGATGGGCACTTGTGCAAATATGCTTTACCATACATGGGAGTAGCCATGATGGTTGATATCACGATTGAGTGAATCCGTGATGAGCCCCTTCCACATATGGGTGTAGCCATTGTGGGTGTCATGTAGAGAGATTCCATGACAGTGTGTATCGGAAGTATTCCTCCCTAGCTAAGAGGGAGTGTTGATGTTGTTGCTTCGGGCTACATACTTCCGCCTTGCTTGTTGAACAATAAATTTCATATAGCCTAATGGCTATTCATTTATTGCATCTATTAAAGTGAAGAGGCGCTTCACTTGGCATAATATTTATTATTTATTTAGGCCGACTTCTTTATGATGGCCGACCTATTTAATTATTCGATGGCAACTCCGCAATGGGATACTTTGAACCCCAAATTAGAGAAAAAGAAGCACACCGTAGGTTCGCTCTTGCGATGAATCATGAAAAATTTTCAACGCCTGTGTTTAGATGTGCCCAGTACCTCAAAGCATAGAAAGAAGAGGACGAAAGGTGGAAATCAAACGAAAAGGGTGAAGAGGTGCCTTCCACTTCCAATCCCAAGTCTTCACAGAGGGGCGCTATGCCAATTGCTGAAGATCAGTCTTCAGCAAATTTTGACATCGTAACTTCCATGATGAAGACCAAGGTACAAATCTCTCAACTGGAGTATCTTCAGGATCATCCAGAACAACTAGATCAGATTCTCAAAGTTGTAAAGAAGCAGGCTGTGCTCAAGATGTCTGTTCCAACAGGAGCAAAGCCTGAAACGGGTCCCGGTAATTATGTGACTCTATCATAGATAGAAACCGAAGATCAGAACATTGCTTGTTTTGAAAAGAGACTGACAAAGGACACAAAGTCATGGACAATACAGTTTGGTGGAGGTTGTTCATCAATAGTTTCAGAAGTAGGGGAAATGATCATCTCCCCTAAAGGACAGTTGCACCCATCTATGCAATTGAAATTCACTAAAGTTGAGAAAGAGGTGCTTTTGTTAGGCCTCAAAGATGCTGACGACATGGGAATCAAACTCCTATGTGTTAAAGGTGATCTAAAGCTGATCCATGAGCCGGTTAAAGGTGACCTAAAGCTGATCCATGAGCCGGTTAAAGGATATTTTCAGGTCAGCAAAGATCACCTACGACATTATAGAAATTGAGTTTGGAACTCAATTGATTGGTTTGAAGAGTTCAACATCCCGAGGATGGACAACAACATAACTAATGCCTCAGGGGTATCAACTTTCCCATTTGCATCATATTTTGACTTTTGTCAGAGTACCTTTGCTTGGATATACGAATACCTGAGAATCTTCATTCCAGAGGGATTGTCTCTTGCAATTCCCATCAGAAGAAAATTAAAGCCTTTCAGGCAGAAGCAACATTGATGGGAGGCTCTTCGCGCTGCCATGGAGCAAGCAATACTTGAAACATTTCGTCCCTTCAGGGCTGGAGTGATTCTTTGTAAATAATTTTCTTTTGCTTTAATGTTAGGTAGTTATGTATTTCCCCGTTCCATAAAGTATTGTCGTGTTTTAGGTGAATTCTTAGGTAGTCTTGTTTTTAGGTGATTAGAAAAACTCCAATTGTTAGGTGAATTAGGAAATAAGTCCCGACTCCAATGCCCAACTGATAAGAGTACTGGTCTATAAAACTAGAGATTCTTGGTTCTCCTATGCCGTAAGTATCCGACATGGTCACCAGACGGAGCCTTATGTTGTACCCATAATAAATTTTTGCTTCAATGAGACATTTTTCTTAAAAATGATCTAAATCATGTAAAATTGTTGCCAAAAGTCTGTTTGAGGTCAAACCAAACATAGGCTTTTTGTGGGTTTGTGTCGAGGAAGATACTTGCAAATTTACGATTTTTTTTAAATTAGGGTTTCAAACCCTTGTTTTTAGGAAAACCCTAAAAAATAGGACCTTTCCAAAAACGATTAAAAATGATTTTGATAGGATAATTTGACTTCATGATCACATTGGTTAAGTCAAAATCACCAAAAAGTTTGTTTTACTCTTGTGGGACTATTTTCATTTTTCAGGAAGAAAGCTAGGACCTCCGTAGCTATTAATGGCAGAATGGCTAGTATGAGGTGGCGAAATCTAAGCTTCAAAAGGTTCGACGAGGAATCCATGGCGAAAATGCTCGAAAAGATGCTCTACGATGAAGAGGATTTTCAAAAGTGGAAAATGCTGAAAATTGACTAAGTCTGGAAAGTGCACGCCTTGCTACCAAGAGGAGGCTGTGTAGTTGAATGCCTTAGTCATTTTTCCAACACCCATACACGCAGCATGATGAAGGTGATTGCTAAGATACATGCATCCGTGTCGTCAATCACAATGCTCAAAACAGTCACGATGCATGGCGAACATGAAGCATGAAGAGATGAAGGTTTTCAATGAAAATGATGAAACCATAGCTACCAGCAGGGGCGCCCTTGAATTCCAAAGGTCAAAGGCACTCATCAACTTTCACCAAGGCAGTCATCTTCTTCGTGTTTCTGTTGGCTTTCCGGCGCATCGTCAAGCAAGGTCACCTGATTCATCAATCAATGACAAACGTAGGCGAAGCCTGGAGATGCTGCAAGCAAGCACTATCAAAATGGTAGCCAAACATGAGAAAACCAGGGGCGCCCTTGAATTAGATGGTCCAGATGTCAGTTGTTGGACAAGCCTATCTTCGGGTGATCTCCCCAGCATCAACCCAGCTTTGCAATGAACCTGTTCGCCAGCCTGTGAGACACATCAAGCGACAACAACTTATGATCATTAGAGCATACCAAATGCAGGGTAAATCAGTGCAAATCAAAGCAAAGGTGCCCCTGCCCATCATTTTAAGCCATCTATTGAGGTTTTAAACAACTACTTCCTACAAGGCATTTGTTCAAGTCTCTCTCTACTTCGCGATCAATCCGGCTGCGCGTTCATAGGGCCTGTCAAGCATTCACAGGCAAAGATCAAGTAGAAAACACCAAAGGTGAAGGCAAAATGAAGAACATGCAATAATTGAACAAGTGTCAAGGAAAAGCGCCCCTGTTGAGAATAGGTGCCCAACTTTTTGGGCAATCAGATGCAATCTATAAGCTCAGTGACCTCCAGGACGACCTTCTCTAGTGTGATCAATCTCAACAATGACACCGTCAGCGAAGACATCAGATAGATCAAACATCTGATGACAGAGATCAAACTAGGACCGATTGTGAAAGTTTGCAAGTTGAAAATCACAAGTCAGAGAGTCAAAAGCGCCCAAGTAGGCTAGGGGCGCCCATGCTTTTGAAGTACCTAAATCAACTTTCACAGTCTACGAAGCCAGTCATCCTTTCCAAGGTTGAATTGGTTATCTATCCCATGTTTTAGCGAGATCATTAGACTCATCAGCTGACAGTGATCTCAGATCAGAGCACGGAGGGTCCAAATGGAGGAATTGAAGAAAACTCAAGAAACTGACTAAGTCTGAAGCTAAAAGTGCCCCTATTGAGAAAAGGTGCCCAAGAATCAGAGGCATCAGACTCAGGTTTTGAGCTTTGTAGCTCCCAAGCACACTTCATTAGAGTTGTTTCATCTCAGTAGTGCATCTGTTAGCTACACTTGAAGATTAACTGAGCAACCAAGATCAGGGATCGAACAAAGGCATTTCACCACGAAAAATAATGAAAAAGTGTTCAACTCTTCAAAGGGACGCCTAAAGTCAAAATAGGGCTCAGTGGACTGAAGATGACTGTTTTGAAGGCCTTTACATGGTTAAAATGTCCCAAAATTGATGGAATTTGCTCCAGCGAATTCCTTATCAGGCAGATTAAATACCCAGTCAGGTTTTGGATGCCCAATTGATGCTTGCAACTCCAAATTGATATTATCAAAGCCTATGCATCCATTACTTCATTATTTCTTTGCAAGTTGAGGAACTCAAGAACACCATTTTTCTTCTCCAATGATTTTTGAAGATCTAACAGAGGGTTTTTTCTGTTTTCTTCATGTTTTTGAAGATCAGTTGCACAAAGGGACAATCTATTGGAGGTTACATCTTGAGGCACAATTTTCTTGAAGATCCAGAGAGGCAGTTGGTAACTTCCAAAATTCTTCTTGTCTTTTTCCTCTATTCTTGTCTTAGATCTTCTTGCATGTCTAAGAAAACAACAAATATTCACAGATCTGACCTTTTGGGTATGATCACCACAACTTTTTCAACAAAACCCACATGTTAGATTTTTCCAAAAAAGGTAGCCCTGTTGCCCCTATTTTTTAGGGTTTCCGGAAAAATAATTTTGAAAAACAGACAAACTGGGTTTGTTGAACTTTGAAGCATGAACAAAACCCATGTGTTGGATTTTTTTTGGGAAAAATCATTTTTTGGTGCCTCGCTGCCTCTGCCACTGAAGGGCTCTTGCATGTCATATAAAAATTCATTTGTTCGAATTTTGGATGATCTGGGTTTGTTTAGAAAATTATTCTCAACAAAACGCACGTCTCAAAATTTTTCATAAAAAGTTTTTCCCGGCAAGGCTATTTATAGTAGTTCCAGAAAAAGTTGTCCGAACAGTATCGTGTGCACAACCAATCTTCAAGGTTTTCAGAATGTAGTACTCCCAAGCCCAAGAACAAGGCCAAGACGATCTTATTCCATGACTTCCTAAAAAATGACTGACATTGATCTGCATCAGGCACACCCAGAGGTCAATTTGGACAGATTAACAAGCATAGACACACAAGTCCACAGGTTCCATAATGGTTTCACCTCGTATATTTGATAGCCTTCCAAGGCCAGTTTAGAGGATTGTTACCATTGGAGCTTTGCGTATGCAACAAGTTCGTGTACATTTCTCACGGCTGGAGTGTTGGCAGTCAAACTTCGTGGTTTCATCATACAACACTCTCCCATTGAGAAAGATCAAGGAAAACGTCAGAAACATAAAGCTGCAAAAGAACATGGAAGGTAGTCATTCCCAATACAAAGCCGCCATCGATTAATACTACACTACCTTCCACGTCAAAATCGAAACACAGGCAAAAAGACAAGGATTGACCCTCCTAAGGGAGGCATAATAAGGAGATACATACATCAAGTTGCTGACAAGTGCTAAGTTGATAGTTGAGGCATGTGATGATCTCCGTATGAAGAAGTCAACAAATGGTTAGAAGAACTATTGACGAAAGGTGATGTGGTGTAAAACACCTAGTTGGGACGTCCTACCCTCCAAAATAGCATTAATGACAAACAGGAGTTAACTTGATGCCTCTTTCCAAGTTAACTCATTATCCCATTGATCATACACGTCTATTTCCAGTAATTATGGATGTCTATTCTAGATCTCCACTAATTGTGGATCTCTATTTTGGAGGCACTTTGTGAATTGGAGTTCACTTTTAGTTTAGTTTCAGTTAATTGAAGTAGCTTTCCAGTTAACTGTTAGGTCACCTACTTTTAGACATAGGAATAAATATTGTAGATTGGCAAGAACTAATTATTAACTCAAGGAGATTTTAGGGTTGCCTACTCCTTTGAGCTTCTATAAATAAGAGCCTTTGCTCATTATTTTGTAACTTTTATTCACTACACAAAATTTCTGTGCTGTTGTGCCAACAAGCTTGCAAGTCTATATTTGTTCACTCTTGGATGAGAGTTATTTGGTTTGATTGCAATTGTGTATGTTTTCGTACCTTTGCTATCCCAAATCTTTGTAGTTCATTGAGAAGGTTTGAAGAAATAAATCAAAAGGCACATGCAATTTGATCCAAAGTTTCAAGTTCTATCAACGTCTTGTTCTTGCAATCTATTGTTTCAATCTCCCCCTTGGATAGGTGTCGTCACCTCCTTGGGTATTTTGATGTTAATGATTGTCTTTTGATGTTGTTTAATGATCTGTATTTCAGCCTACACTTTGGACAGGTGTCATCACCTCCTTGGGAATCCTGTTAGCCAGTTCATCGTACTTTGTTGTTTCTAGTAAGTTGCATCCCAGCCTACACCTCAGACAAGGGTTACTCCTCCTTGGCAATCCTGAGATTCAACTTACCGTAAAGAGTGATTGCTTGCATAATACCTTATTTTAGCATAGATCTGAGAGTTCAGAGCCTTGGACGCATTCTGAGAGACGACCAATCCAAGTGATCCAACTATTCCATTCTCGCTCCTATGCCCTCATGCTCTGTTTATCTTGAGGAGATAGGATAGATTAAAAGTTAGCCTAGTTGTAGTTAAGATCTGCAAAAACCAGAGAAAACCCTTAGTTGCAATGCATTGTGTTTATGCACCCTTGTGTCTTGCCGCTGAGTAAAAAGATAGGAACATTAGTTTACTATACTTTTTATGCAAACATCAACAACAAGAGGGATCTTCCCCTTCTAATTTGAAGAGGAGTGACTACACACTTGCAATAGCTGCCGTTTTCCAATAAGCACTCCAGAGGTGCTAATTGAAACGCCAACAGACATGAGGGACTTGTTATTTGAATCCCTTCTAGCTTCCTTTCCATCAGAGCCAAACTCATTGCCTTGCCTAATGCATTTACCATTAGTACAAAGAGGAATGGTGATAGTTGATCCGCCTGACGAAGGCTCGATGATGACTGAAAAAAACTTTCCGAAGAGCCGCTCACTAGCATTGAATACTTGGGCTTGCTATGCAATTGAAGATCGAGTCTGTCCAGCTTAACTTGAAGCCAAATTTATTCAAAGCCTTGAAAAGAAATCTCCAATCTACTTTATCATATGCTTTCCTAATGTCCAATTTTACTCACATTTGTTGATAACTAGTTCTAAGAGTTGAGTGAACTGATTCTTGTGCAATGATGACACCATCCAAAATTGATCTCCCAAGCATAAACCTTAGCTGCGCTTCAACAATTATTTTTGGTAGGATTTTCTTGAGTCTATTAGCAACTGCTTTTGCCAATATTTTGTAGATTGTATTACATAGTGATATTGGTTGGAGATCTTCTAGGGCCAGAGATTGCTCTTTTTTTTGAATTAAAGCTATGAAGGTGTTTATCTCCTTCAACAATTTGCCCTTTTTGTGGAAGTCTTCTATTGCTTCACAAACTTCCTTCCCCACAATGTGCCAACATTTTTGATAGAAAGATGTCGGAAAGCCATCTGGTCCAGGTTCTTTGTTTGGACGTAGTTGCCATGCAGCCAATTTTATCTCTTCCTCTATGAAAGCCTCAGTTAGCTTTTTGTTCAGGGCCTTTGTTACTAATTTGGGAATGCTTTCCAAAAATAAGTTCTGATGAGTGATACTGGATCCTTCCCAATTGTTGAGTAGATTTTGAAAAATATATTATAGTTGCGTGCTTAATTGTTTCTAGATCCTCAGTGATTGTTCCATCAGCCAACTTTCTTTAGTTGATCCTATTTTGTTGCTTCCTTATTTTTGTGGCGTTGTGAAAATATTTAGAGTTCCTGTCACCTTCCTTTAACCACACCTCTCTTGACTTTTTGTCTCCAAAAAATTTCCTCCTTGCCTAAAATATGTGCATATTTTGTCAATAGGTCATTCTCATCCATGTATTTGGTTTGGTCCATCCCTTCTCTGATGACTTCCTCATTAAGGAAATGGATCTTCATCTCTAGTGCTAGCATGGTTTCGAAAATATTTCTAAAATGATTTTTGTTCTATTCCCTCAATTGCCTCTTTACATATTTCAGTTTTTCTGTTAGACAAAACATTTTGGTTCCATTGCAAACAATTTCTTGCCACCAATCTGATACTTATTCAAAAAAAATCACATCTTGCATCCACATTTTTTCAAATTTAAAGGGGCTCCTTTGGCCTTTTTCCCCTACAATGCTCATTTGTATTTGGAAGTGATCCGAGCTCGAAACTGGGGATATGGAACTTTCCATCATGAAAGGTAATGCACTTAGATTTCCTTTGGTTAGGAACCTATCAAATTTCTTTGCGACGTTGTTGAAGCCTAGTCTTCGGTTCGTCCAAGTGAAGCTTCCATTCTTCATTGGAACTTCAATCAAGAAATTTCTGTCCACAAACTCCTCAAAATCAATCTGAGATTGCAGCCGCCTTTGCACTCCTAATTTGTCATGATTGTGGAGAATTGCATTAAAGTCTCTCCGTAATAGGAAGAATTCATCCGGAAATAGGTTTATAAATACCTCTATTTCTTGCCATGTCCGCTTCTTTTCTAGAGTAGGAGCCGAACCATAAACATTCATTAGGAGGAAGTTCAAGTTTTCCATGAGATTCTTTACCTTACATCCCATCCATGTTCTATTCTCTACTAAGAATTCTAGAGAGACATATTAAGGTTTCCATAATACAACAAGCCCACCTGAGGCGCCTTCTGCCTCCACCATGGCTGCTTTCCAAAATTTCACCTTCCCTTTGAAAAGTTCCACCTCCTTACCTGATAATTTTGTTTCTTGGATCATGAAGATGTTAGATCTTGACACCTCCATAAAGTGCTTAACTAAGCTTTTTTTGTTAGGGGCATTTAAGCTCTTGTGATGTTCCCAATTTTAATACGCCCAAGAAAAAGAATTTGATTAATTAATTAAATATTAAATTGTCTTAATTGTTCTAAAAGACGTTTTAATTATTTAATTAATTAATTATGACTCTATTAAGTTATTAATAAATATTGTATTCCTTATAAAGTCTTTAATGGAATATGAATTCAGTTGAATTAACTGAATATTGGCAGAAATATAATGGGCTTGGGTGGATAGCATAATGGTTACGAGAAGAATTGAATGTTGTTTGAATTTTGTCAATAACAAATCTGAGAACGAAACCTCTCAGGGTTGGGTAGAACATGCCTGGACGAAAACCCAAACATGAATGATTTGTATAATTTCTTTATTGATACACAATGGTGAATCTCCTAGTTGATGGTGCTGTGTGTCGGATGTCTTAGTGCTTTGGGTTGGCGGAAATTTGAAGTTAGAAGAGGTTTATATGAATATTAACATAGCACGGGTTCATTCCCATTGGCGTAAATTATTGGTAGCAGGCACAATTTCACACGGCCAGTAATCTCGGTGGCATGCCATTCCTCACTCTTTTCCAGCTATTATCTTTCATACACAAAAAGTCATTATTCCCGGTTTGTGAACCGTACGACAGTAGAAACGGTGAAACGACATTGGTGCTAAAACAATCATTGGGCAAATGGAGACAAATATGTGATATACTTTATATCACTGGCCACACTCGGGATTGATTATAACTCCATCAATCATTCAACCCTTCTTATCTATGCTAAACGACAACATTACTGGTACTGGATCCTTTTATGCTGATCGGATTCATGTATGATCGAAGGATTCAATATTGCTGGTGATGGGACACGAAGGTTGATGACTTCACTGCTCGACCCTTAGATATTCGAGTATATCCCCCTGTTTGCATTTGCTGGCACCGTTTATCTTGTATTTGCTAAGCGACGAGTAGAGGAGGATATACTTGTTGGTGTTGCTGATCGTTGAACATACATCTTGGCATTCTTTGGAGGCAGCTATATTATAATCTGCATCCTCTGTAGAAGTGCGGCTCTATTATTATCGGCATTGGCATCTTATGTCACAAACATGTATTACTCCTGTATCATGCTAAGTCAATGTTTATGCCGAACAATCATGGGTATGTTATTTGTTGTAACAGTTCAAATGTTTAAAGGAATTTATATTATCTCTTGCATTAATATTCTCGGTTGGCCGACGATGGCATGGGTACATTCCTAGAGAGTTTAGTATTTGTGTGATTTTTGTAGTGCATTTATGCCCCATTTATATGATGCTACAAGCTTGTCTATGTATTACGGAGTTGACTGTATATATACTGCTATTCCTGCAATTCTTGGAAAGTTTGTATTATCTTTAATGTACTGCTGCCTTAATTCGCAATGTATCTCACATTGATGACTCATATTGAGCCTGCTTAGAATTACAGTATATTGCAAACAACAGGGTTTACATTCAATCTGCACATACCAGAAGACAGAGAAATAGTTTGACTAATATCATTGTCAAACTAGGGAAATCAATAATAATCTCAGCCTGAGAGATTAGGATTATTACAGGCCCCTAACATTCGATGTTGTTATCTTCATGGCTCCCTGAGAAGGGTTTTTCCCTTCCCAAAACGCAGAAGCCTTGTAATTTTCAACTGCCCTATAGCATCCCCTTCTTGATTTAGTTTCTCCATGTTTGTCTTTCTTCCTTTCTTCTTCTTCCCTTCCCCACTATTGGGTGACACTTTTTTTGATTCCTTTAGCTTTATGCTTAATCTTTCTCTGCGAGGAGAGCCACTTCCATTTTGATAGAATTTTTCTTTAGCTTCTAGGATCTAGTCTTCTATCTTAATAGAATAATAAAAGGCAAGTTTCTTTATATAATGTGTTAAAAGTACGAAAACTAAAGGTTATTGCATCAATTGGTCTACGAACAATTATAGTTTTGGGGGATATGCCAAAAAGAGGGCCTCCCAATAGTGATCATGGTCAAGCCTTTCAACTACTAGAGAACCTTCCACCAACCTTCCACCATCCATCACTTCTTCCTTATAGGTAATCAATAAGGTGAGAGTAGATGATGACCTCATTCAACACCAACAAAAGCCATATAAGTCATTGTACTGGAAACATAAAAAATCGAATTACAAGTTGACACCCTATTTGTATGGGTCTTATAAGGGTTCATAGAGGATTAACAATGTAGCATACAAGTTGGAGTTACCTAAGTGAGAAAAGATACATCCAATCTTCCATGTATCTAGCTTGGAAGAGGTTAATAAACACATAGTTTAATCTTAGACAATGTCACCACAACTCGATAAACAAGTTAGAATTATTTTAGATCTAGAGTTAATTCTCTAGACACTCACAAAAAACTTTAGACGATCGCATAATACCTCATCTAGTGCAAGAATTTGTTGATAAAAGATGCCATGTGGGAAGATGAAGATTTTGTGTAGAAGCATCCATAGGTGATTAACATTGAGGACAATGCTTCTCTAAAGATAGGGTTGTGCTATGCCCTTAATCCTTTAGTGTGCATAGAGTTGTGAGTAGTTGACTTGTGGCTTCCTTAACACTTAGTTAAGTTAAATGATCATTACTATATTCATGTCATTACAAAATAATTTTTTTTTTGCATTGTAGCTTGATGGTATTTTTGTAATGTTCCCCCTTAATTTTTTGAAATTTTGAACACAATAAACCAGCACCAAACCAATTGATTAGTGTTAGCTCCAAATACAAATCAGCTTGTAAAGAAACCCTCACCAAGATCCCTAGCAACATATGGTTTGGGGATCGTTAGCAACAATCTGAACTAAAAGTACATTCATCTGCTACCAACAGACATCCACAAGCAGTGAAGATACTCCACTTATTCAATGGGAGAGATTATTACAAAATATAAGGCGGCATGCCAGCCATGAATCTTCATTTCCACTTATTCAGCGGGGGGAAATTATTCCACACTACCACTTATTTCTGTTGGATGTTGTAGTTGTGTTGCTGATATGTGTTTGTCATTGATGTCAACACTATTAGCATTGATGTTCTTGAAAGCTGTATATGTCGTGGATATTGAGAAAATTATAATAAATATATTGAAGGTTGTTTGTGAAGCCGTGAAGTTTAGTGTGGTGCAAAATTCAGTATGTTGGTATTCGGATGTTGCGCTTTAAAGGGTTTGTTGCTAAGCCTATCTAGTCTATACTCCGGAAGCTTCAGAGGTGCGCATCAAGATTTGTGCAAGTTGTGTGTTGCTGTGTTCCTATAGTTATTCTGTTACTGTAGTTGATGTTTCTGGAAGAAGAGAATGAAATTATGGTAATTCTAGTTGTTGCGTATGCTCGTGCGATGTTCGTTGATGTTTCTTGATCGTGCTATATCCTTGTTGCACGTCTGCGTTGATCGGTGTGATCATGATCGGAGATTTTTCCGTTGTGTGTTCGGGTTTTCATGTTCTTGGCCGACATGGTGGTTGTAGCGTGTTGCGGATCCTCGTGGATTAATCTTTTAATGTTTTGCGTGTTCGAGGAAGTTGATTTAGGTCTTCATTATGTTGTGACCGACTTCGGTTGGTGCGCATTGAGATTTGTTCATGAATTGGGCCGACAGTTTGTAATTTATTCCTTTATTTTTGGCCGACAAAGTTGTTGATGTAATTTCATGTAGCGGATATATAAGAGCGAATGTTTCTTCATTTTGAAGTGTGTGTGCTCAATGTATGAGAACTGTGAATGCGAAATGTGCGAATAAAGATCAGATCATTCGATTGCAGAGCAGAGTGTGAAGAAGATTGAGCAAAGTGTGAAGAAGGGTTTCTGTGCTTAACCGGAACTGTGATCAAGATTTTGCAGAAGCTAATTTATTAGTTCATATTCTTCAGATGGTTTTAATCTGAATGCTTTTGTAAGGCAGTGAGCCTTCCCATTTGAGCAGTGAGCTCTAGATAGTGTGCCTGAATGCATGTGCATTCCTTATTCATTTTTCATTATACTTCTAACAGGGTATAATCTTGTGGACTAACATCCACCGCGGTTTTTCCCCTAACAGGGTTTCCATGTATAAAATCTTGGTGTTCTTATGTTTCTGATGTGTTGTTGATTCATGCTTTCATTGTTAATTATGAGATCTGAGATTAAAGGTTAATAAGGTTGATTAAGTATTAAATTCTGTGACAACTGATTCACCCCTGCCCCTTTCAGTTGTCTATTCTTGTTTTGCCAACAATTTCGTGGGGGGAATTAACAATAATAATGATATTTATTTTAAACTCAACCACTTCTTCGTGGGAGTGTATACAAACATCAAATTGCAGCAATAATAAAAGACAGCTGTTAGTACTACTAACAAGCTTTACAAACAATTGAGTTACAGCTGCAATCAACAAATATATGCTTCCAAAATGCTCAAAAAGTTAAGAGTAATAAACCTCTAACAATTACAATGCCAAATGATATAGAAATGAAGCTCAAAACAACATTATACCAAAAACTAGCAAGTTTGATAAAAAACAGTGAATACAGAAAATCAGACCAGCAAGGTTAGGAATCACCAAAATGGACGTAATTCTTTCGAAACAACTCGGAATGCCTCCAATCCATAGCCAAACAACGGCTAGAGGCTAGGTGTCCAAATTCCATTGAGTATTTGATCCTTAAACAAAGAGAAACAAAATGCACGAATCCCAAGACAAAAAACAAGAAGTAGTATGACCCAAGAGGAGGTCGACCTCTTCTAGAAAATCCAACTCTCAGTAATAAATTCTCAAAACTTGCAATTCTAGGCACCCTTCACAGTTGAACAACATGAGCTAATATCCTGAATGAGAATAAAATAGATGGCGAAGCTACTATCAGAAAACCACTTCAGCCATGATGTTCAGCAGCAGAAATAAACAAGTCATACAATAGCAACCTGTTTATAGATTTTAAAAATTATGCCCAATTTGCACTTCTGTGTGAAGCACAGTCCCAATTAACCACCTAGGAAGCCATAGTTTCAGGCCTGAAGGATGGATTGATTTGCTAAGCTTCCCCTTAGCCAGGTTTGTTTTTTGCTAAGCTTCCCCTTAGCCAGGTTCTGGATTCAGTCCAGCAGCATAACTTTACCAAAATATTCAAGCATAAGAATGAAGGAGCAAGGCACAAATAAATAGACTTCTTCTTGGCATTCGAATCACCACTGTAACCTCCAAGAAAAGAATGCGAATCACTTCAACTTCTCGAAAAGGGATGCCACCTTTTTCCATTTGCAAATGAAATATTAAATTACCTTTTTTAATTTCTCTCCCTAGGCGTCCAAGGTAATTGGCATTTAGAAACATTAATAAAGATATAAATTCCTTTGCTTGGACGTCCACTTAAAAGGGCCCCATTTTAAAAACAACTTTAAGTTGATCACCTAGGCACTAGGGTACAAACTCAAAAGATAAAATTGACTAAGTGTTGAAACTCAGTCCAAGGAGGTAGCCAAGTGCAACACCCAAACTGCAACTGATAATTGCTAAAAATTGCCAACTGATATTTGTCATTAATAGCGAGTTTACTTCAAACTCATTAGAAAGCCAAAATGATCAGCCTCACTGCCCAAAATAGAAATGTGAACTGTAGATGATTGAATTGTTGCTAGAATGATACTGCTATAAATAGACTTACCAAAAATAGCGAACTGCTATAAACAGTAAGTTTGCAAAACATTATCTGAACACCAACTGAGCAGTATCATGGCTTACTATAAATAGTAAGTGTTTCCAAATATCTTCTGAGCACAAACCAAGTAGCCAACTTGACTTACTATAAATAGTAAGTTCTCGGAAAGGATGTCAGATTTAGATGCATGTCACACCACCTCAGAGGTCTTTGAAAACCCAGAAAAACCCAGAAACCTTTCTTGCATGCAAGATGTCAGTCAAAATTGCATGTCATTATCTTAACATGCATGTTACCTCATCCTAAAGCTCTCGAAAACCCAAAAAGCTCCACCAGACATGCGTTAGAAGCTCATACATGCAAACCTTCAAAATTGCATCTGAAAGCCGAAACCCTAATTTTCAATTTTGCTTAGCCTACGAGTTTCCGGAAATAGGCTAAATCCAAATGAAAAGCGTAGGGCTAAATTGGGAACATTACAATTTTCTACTCTTCTTTTAAAGACCCAACATTGAAGGTATTTGTATCTCATAATGGATTTCCATTGGTAACTGCATATTCAAGTAAATTTCATGTATGTCTGTTTCCTAAGGGCGACGTGGCCATTGTGGCCGAAGCCACAAGTAGCCACAAGTATTGCTAGTGATGGCTTACGAAATAAATGTGCACAAATAAGCATTCTTAGTTATGCATTAACTCCATCACAGTGTCATCCACGTTACATCTTTGCATGATGCTAATGGATGGATTTGTGTTTGACTTTGAATATTCAGTCAATTGTTCTAGATATCATTTGGACTAGGCTTGTCATGATGTTAATGCACCATCGCTAGGTATGGGCATAGCAGCATAAGATAGATCATCCTATTGGATCAACTTAATCCTTTATGGTTTAAGATTTAATGAGTGCATTTAGCTATATCTCTATAGGCCTTCCAGCATAACCTCTATCTGAGTGTCTATTTGAATGAGAGATGAGATCATGTGATATAGGTCAGATTGCTTCTACTGCCTTCAAAACAAGTGTGCCTGTTTTTCTACACTCTTATGTTTTGTGTTAGATACACAATAAATTAAATGCAAGTTTACACACAAGAAACTTCTATCTTATTTGCTAAAAAAATCTTATTTTTAATTTGGTAAAGCCACTTGAAACAATCTGTCTAGTTATTCTGTTTTTATATTAATTTTTATAGATTCAGTTGGAATAATTCTCTTTTTTAACTTTTTTGTGTAGAAATATAAATGTGGAGGTCTACAAGATATCAATTTCCATTTCATATTCTTTCTTTCTTCATAGTTTTTTATTACGCTTGTTTTCTTGATTTAGGTGACCTACACATTCTTTCATTGGAAAAAGGGCACTCCATTTGCTGAAGATCAGGGAATGTATAATAAGCTGACATGGTGGGAACAAATGGACAGTGGGAGGCAATTCACAACCAACAGGAAATTTTTGACCATTGTCCCTCTAGCATTGTGAGTAAACACTTATCAAGTTGGGTTTCATTCAATTAACTGCCTTTAATTTGAATTTCTTTCGTAGATTTTCATTGCATTTTTTATTCTGAAATTTGAATTAGGATTGGTTACTGCATTGAATAATATATAGACATAGAAACATATATTCCTATTAAATAATTGCAAAACTATAATTCTAGTCATTGGATATGTACCATCTATAACAAAATGTGAGCTATTACAAATAACTATATTATAATTTAAGCTCCTGTTTTGATTTTTTGAAATACTTTGGAAGTATGGATGATTTTATTCTGAATTAAAATGGAGCAAGACAATACTGATTCCATTTTGCTTGTACGGTTGATAACAAGAATGATAATGTTATTTGAGTTACCTTATTATTTTGCTACTGACTAGAAGATCAAGAGAAAAAATATACAAGTTAGAAGATCAAGAGGGAAAATCTACATTAGATTGCATATTGAAAGCTTATTTCTACATATTGTTTCAATGTAGGTTATAAATTACCAACTTTCTAGAAGCATAGTTTTTTAGGCTGTTTACTGATTATGTGATGTGATGCTTTAAATTTAAGTGTCACAGATAGTTCTATAAGGTAATGTTAGACACAACTCATAAATCTTAAATGTATTTGTAAAGCAATTTGTTTGTATTATCTTCTCAAGAAGATTTTTATTGTAGACTGGTTTGAAATTCAACAAGGACAAAACTTGTAGGAAATTTGGCATGTGGAACGTGATCCATGCATAGCCTCCTGCTTCTTCAGCAACTTTATTTGCCCACTTAGCTTCACTCAATGCACACAACATAGTGTTTGCACATGCAAACACAACACTGCTACACCTCAGTGTGTAGATCTTGCATACAACCACTCAACAATGCTCACATGAATGTTGCGGCCTTGCACATTGTGACACATGATGGTGTCTAATTAGACCATACATGTGCAACATATGGAGCATCCACAATCACATTTTATGCTTCTATATCGGCATGCCACTTGGTGGACCTTGCACCTTAAAACATGATTATCCAATTGATACCATACATAACTGACACGTGGTAGCAACCACACCACATGCCATGGCAATACAACTAGCACCATACGGTCTTGACCTTTGTCATCACCTTGTCCACATAGTTAGTGCACCAAATGAGTGTGGCACTTGTTAGCACATCTATGGAGCTTAACTAACAACCTACTTGTATAAATGCTTGCTTTGTACATTCTGTAAAGTAGAAGAGGCATAACGCATTCTCATCTTATATTTCTATACATTTATCCCATTCAATTTGAATAGAAGTGGCATAACTACTAGAAGCCTTCCATTCAAATGTGTTTTGGTTTGCATATTTGTTTCCCTTGATACATTCTATGATTTTGTTGCATTACTAGCTAATTTGCAGGATTGCCCGTCAGAATTACCTTGAGAATCGGATCAGATGTCAACTATAAAAATTGCTATTAAGTTAGAATAATAGAAACATACTTTTCCTAGGTAAATTATTAATTTTTTTAGCAAATTTTATATTATTATTTTATTGTCTTTACTTTAGAAGAATATATGAAATTCCTACTGCATTTATTATTATTTATTTTCATGTTTTCTATAGTGTAAATTTCTGATAATAAGTGTTATTGTTATGTTTTTCCTTTGCTTATAGTAACTTGTGTTAGGCATCCAAGAGATGCAAAAAAAAGGTGTCGAATCATTGGACTTTGGTAACTAAGGATGTCCACCAAATCCATCAAAAAACCCAATAAAGTTGGGCCTAAGAAAAAAATACAACTTACAAGCCAAAAGACAGCTATCTGAGGCAGTTCCTTCAGCCAATAGCAAACATTCAAATATTCACCTCAAAAACTAGGAGCCCCTCAGATCAGTTACCAAAAGATGCTGAATTTCCCAAGTGAAATATTTATCCCAAAATTGCAGCTGAATTTGCAATCATGAGAGGAGATCAATTGTAGTGTCCCCTTTTTCGGAGTGGTTGTAGAAGAAGGCTTGCAAGGTGATTTTCACACTTGGGGAGTTTTGCTGGACAAATGGAACTTGGAAAATGCCTTGTTGTAGAAGACAAATTCAAATCTTCAATTTGAATTGGGCGCCAAGATATCTAGATGCTAGTTGGCCTATTAGAGGAGGGCAAACAAATTTTAATACAAGCCTTGTGGTTGGCCAAGTGAAGATCATTTATAAATTAAGGATGCTAAGATTGGGTCGATCCTCTTTAGAGAGGAAAACAATTAATAAAAGGTATGTAATCTGCCAAGGTCGGCCTCTTTGGGAGAAAGAAATAATAAAAAATAATAGAATTTGACCTTGGTTGGCCAGCATGAGAGGAAAGCGAGTTTCATGTATAAATACAAGTTTTTGTGAGTCATTTTGGGGATCATGGGACTGGTTATTTTATTCCTTTTGGACTGCACTTCTAAGCAGCTTATTCCAAGGACGAAAACCCTTCAAAATAAAGGGCGTGTTGGACGAAAACCCAATCTCATCTTGGGAAGACTTCATAATGGAGGCCTATGTTTTGAATATAACTTGCACACTTCAGAATTCTGATTTATAGCAGCAGTAGTTCAATTCAGAAAATCAGATTTTGGTTCCATGTTTATACTTGCAAATTGATGATATGATTGGTTGGATAAGTTCATGTTTGAAGATATAATCATAAGAACTTGTAATTGCTTGTTATTGGATCATTTGGTTGCTTTTGTGTTTGCTGTCCTTATTTGATTGCAATTGGAAAATCAGATTAGAATCTAGGGTTTTGAGCAGAAAAGAAAAATGTAGAAAATTAGGGTAGAAGTTAGAAGTTGGAAATCAGAAAATTAGGGCAATATCCTATATGGGATATTACAGTATATGGGATATTACAGTGGTATCAGAGCAGCAATCCTACCAGCCTGTATATCTGATTTTGTGAATGCAGATCTACTACAAACACATGGAGGAACCATGGAGAAAGAAAATAGATTGGCGACCTAAATTTTTACCCAAGAAAGAAGACATAGATCCTATTCAAGAGCTATTGCTAAAAATATGAAAGGAACAAAAAAGGTTCTTGTTTGAAGCTTCCAAAATTTTGGTCCAATACCAAAAGTTTATCAGATCATGCAAAAGCTTGTATTCCCTTTGATGTGTACTTGAAGGCACTCAAGTACCAATACTCCCACAAAATAGGCCTATATGAGTACATAAGGAAAACGGCTAAGGAGGAGGTCAAGGAACAAGACCCAAAGGAATTAATTTTGTTGGAGGAAACGAAGTTGGAATCAGAATCAGAATCATTAGAAGTTGTAGTGTAGGAAAAATTGGGAAATATTAATAATAAAAGGACTAAATTATGCCTTAATTTAGTGTTGTAATATGTATTTTACATATTCACATTAAGTTTAGGGCCTTATTAAATAAACCGGACTTAATTGTGCCTTGTTTTTGGTGTTGTAAAGTGTACCTTTACACTTTCACACTCATCTAGGGCTTTTCTAATTAATTGAGGTTAATTTGCCTTAATTGGCCCCTTTAATTCAAATCCAAACCTAATTAATTACAATTTCCGAAGAGGAAAACCCGACATTCATTGATGCCATAACATAACTTTTATCATTGGAGAATGTGTGTCCTAGGTAAGTGACCTAGGGGTCCTGACTTAGGCCTAGGACCTAAATTTTTGTTATGTTTTTGGCGGTATTTCAATGTTTTCAAATGTATATTCACATGTCGGCTTGTGTTATTTGAATTTTGGGAATGAATGTTAACATATGTATAAATAAGAGGTCATTTCACTATGTTTCACCTAGCAATTTTTGAAGAGAGCATTCATATAGCAAGTTTATGAGATCAAGAGTATTTTCAAGGCATTCAAGAGTAGATTCATAGAAGAATTATTGCAGCAATCAAGATCCGATTATCATGTCAAAGTCTTCTTGCATCATGCATGTTATTTGAGCTAATATGTTGATGTAGTGTTCAAGATCCATTCAAGCATTCAAGACATTTTTTCAAGATCAAGATCCATATCCATTGAAGCCATTTCATGCTAGTTGCAGTTCTACATTTCAAGGTGCATTCAAGGGTTTGTTGATTCACCAACAACAATTTTTTTTTCTCTCTTGATTTGTGTTTGCAGATTTTAGGTGGAATATCTCTTGAAGAGAAAAATTGCAAAGTTGTCAAAGTTGCATTTGTTGTCATCATTCTTGCAATTTCGCGGAAAGTCACCTACGGATTTATTTCCGACTATCCGATTGTGAAAATCAGGGATCTGGGAGTGCAGACATAGTAGAAGAGAACCTAGAAACCATTTTTACAGAGCCTTAGTGTAATGTCCCCATTTTTAAGAGTCATCATAAAGTTAAATTATTAATTTAAGTTGTCGAAATCAATTGAATTAAAAAGGGATAACTTGAATTCACCTTCCATAGATAGTAGTTGCTCGGATAATCGAAATTCCCCTTCCATAGATAGTAGTTTACAACTATCATCATTAACGAGGTTATTAATAATGCAAAAAGTAACTTAAGTTATGAAAAAAAGCTAAATAAATTAATTAAGTTACTTTTAAAAGTGAATTCTCAAAAAAAATAGACAAGAAGTGAAAGGCAAAAGAGGAGAATTCGAACAGACATGGGGAGTTACGAAGTGGGAAGAATAAAAGAAATGAGGAGCTCATTGCAAGGAGGCTATATTTTGGATTTTGGAACAGGTTCTTGTTGGTGAACATAGTTCACAACCTTTCTAAGGTGGGGAGACCTCTGAAAGTAGATTGGCTTCGGTAGTGAAAGATCTGCCCTGGTTGATAGCTAGAGAAGACATTTTTGTTTTCTCACTTGGTTTTTAAGCTCGATTGTTTGTTAATGAAATTTTGTAGTGTTGGTGTGCGTTTTATTACTCACTGAACACAAAATAAAATGTCCAAAGACACTCTATCCTCTCTTGAACAAAATCACCGCGTATGCTAAGATTGCGAGAAGATCATATGGCGATTCCAAGGTTTCTTTTGTCAGGTCTTGACGTGTGGATAAACTCAATGGGCGTTGTGATATGTTGGGAATACACAAAGGGACTCACGTCAACAAATCATTCACAAGTTAGGACTTAGGCGAATTTGACGGTAAACGCTCTCTTTTTTTTTTTTTTTGATTTTTCAATTTCAAGTTTGGAGTTTCAAAAAAAATGCAAAAAGGATAAGGGTTTAGAAGTTCTATGCTATTTCTAAGAACTCAAGAGACGGTAAAGACTAGGTGAAACTAATAATATTACTTTGCTTCGCCACATTAAATGACAACTACACAAAGTAAGTGCAATTTTCAAGGAGTGTGTTTGTGATTTTCACATCATGAATAACTACCATCAAATCAAACAATATTTATCCAGACAGAAGTTAAAGCATCCACAATATAAGCTCAGGCTAACTTTACGCATTGAATAAAAATCATTCATTCAAAGAAAGTATGAGCAAGAGTTTCACCCATCTATACTATCAAATCTTTCATTCATCTGACATGCATTCAAATCAAATTCTATTCTAAATCTATTCTATGTTGAAGGAGATATGTAACCATGCAACCACTTGATAACACAAAGGATTCAAAGCAAATCATGCACATGAACTTTTATTATCCGAAGTAGCTCTACGCAACAATTTCATAAGACTCTCTTCACAAAATGAAAATGAGAGAATAAGAGTTTATATAGAGTTTTTGAAAACAAATGAAAGGCTGTGATCAACTCAAAATTAACGGTCGAGATCAAAACATAACAACCCTAATTAGGGTTTCCCAAAATAACATCAACAACAATTGCATGGAGAACAAGTGGCACGAGGAGCTATCTTCAAGGAAGTGCATCCTTATGTTCAATGAACCTGGACACGATCGAGATGACCTCCATCATGACATGTGGTAGCATGTTTACCTTGAATTCCAGTCTGTCCAAGTCCTCAGCACACCTAGCAAAAACACTCTCCCATTCCAGTTCCTGTTTTAGGAAGGCATGCCAGATAGACAAGAAGTTCGATGCCTTAGTCAAATTTTGCCTCAGGACCGGTCCAGTGATGGTGAAGAAAATCTCTTGAGTTTTGAGCTTTAGATTTTCCAGTTGCATATCATTCTCTCGGATGATCTCCTTCTCAAGTACATCCGTAGCTATAAGGAAAATCTTATTTTGAATTTCTTTTATCTGCTCCTCAACTTTGACTCCATCGACCTTTACTTTCTCCAAGACCTCGCTTCGTGCAATCAATGCCTAGTACCAAGTATGGAAATCATATGCGGCGCCTGCTGCAATTATCTTCCCATCAATCAATTCCTGTTTTGGGATTCCTTTCAGCACTCTAAGGCATGGAATGATTCTGTCTTGAATATCTTGAAGGTTGTCCCATGCTTTTGCCATGACAACAATTCTGGAAAGCAGAGAAGAAGTCTGTCCATAAGCCAATGTCAATCTTTCCACAAATGTAGCCGCTTCTTCGCTTTTGCTCACCATCCACTCCTTAGTTTCTTTAGTTGTGACCATCTCTTCAAAATCTTTGACCGCTTCCTACGAAGAGTTTAAAAGTGGAGGAGCTACTAAATCACCCTGATTGAGAGGCCTTGTCAAGTGCTGAATGTATTCCTTCAGGCGTTCAACCTCCTTTTTATATTCTCTTTTCTTTGCTACTTCCTTTTCCAACCTCGCCTTGATGGAAGCGACTGAACTGTCCAAGTCTTCAACTCATGGGGAGCAATATCCTCCTTTGACTTATGCACTGTTGGCACGGCGATTTGCACTGAACGACGGCTGGCTTCATCTTTCTAGATGGTGGAAAACATCTTGGCGGGCTTCTTTGCAATAACCTTTTCTAACTTGGCCAAGAAATCGGCCGTATCCTCCTCCTCTGGAATTTCTACTGGTACTTTTATCTTCAATCGTTTTTCAAACCAATCAGGAATTTTAGGCTGTTCAATGCCATCCTCTTCTTGAGTATTTTCTCCACATGGAATATCCTAAATTCCTCTAAGAGCGGAAATCATTCCCTCTTGAAATTCCTCATTCGGGATATCCATCTCATCCTCCGATTTGAGTATCTCTGTGCCTGTAGGAGATGGGGGCTCATCATCATCTGACTGGATTGATTCAATATTCCCCTCATGAATTGGAGAAGGAATCCTTATGTCGGCCAATGACTCATCGTCAATAATTAACACCCTATTCACATTCCTGGATGTGGCAGAATGGGATGGCTTTGATCTCTGCTTCTTTTGAACAGGTTCTTCGTTTATAGTTGTCTTCCCTTTTTGACCTGATAGAGTCATCGACTGCCTCCTTTCTTTTCTTGGAATTGGTGTTTTCAATTAATTCAACACTCTGAGATGCTCTTGCATTCGAGGAATATGATTCCATCTCGCCCATTAAGTCATAAGTGAGGGTCAATTTTCTTCGCCTTAACTCTTGGACTTGCTGATCAACCCACCACTGAGAATACTTTAACAATCGGCCTCATCAAGGTAGTTAGGTCCGTGAGCTTTGGTTTTGACCACTTCATAGGAGGAAGAGGCCAATTCTCATCATAGCGCAGCTGAACATATTCTCCATCATCCTCCAGCTGGTTAGGCACATGGAGAAGCTTGGTTGTTCTAATCAAGTTAACTGGCAATCTGGGCCATAATCTTTTCTTGATATCATATTCATCTGCAGCATTTGCCCAAAAATCCTCCAGGTCTACCTTATGTCTATATCTCTTTGCATCTCCAACCTGGCACTTTCAGCTGCTTGTGCCAACGGACAAGACTCCAACATACTTCTGATGAAAAATGGGAAGGTAATGGCTGCCTTCTGCTTTGATCTCTGGAGGCTTTGGTATGTCTCCAATTGCCTAAGGACCTCGAGCAAGACCATTCTATTGGTAGGATAAATTGGAAGTCGGTAAGGACATCCGCTGAATTCCTGAACCCTTATATATGTGAGTCTTGGAAACTAGATAAACTAGGATCCATACTTGCTGATCAAGTTCTTGGCCTCATGAGTAAGCCTCTGATGAGTTCCTCCCTGCAATATTCTTGTGATATACATCAAGAAGGCATCGTTTACTCGTTTGAAGTGGGTTTTCTTGTTGAGTTGCATATGTGGGTAACAATCATACGACTTAAATTCACTTTCACCATTGCCTACCATGCCTCTGCAGATCAATCATGTATATCTGTAAGTTCTGGCCAATAAGTAGACGATGTAGGAACTCATGTAAAAATATTTTGTCCTTTCTAAATTGACTAATTGTTCATTGAGATTGTCACTAATCATCCAGGACCAATTGAACATCTTGACGCTTGAGGTGATCTCATCAATGAAATAATACATCCATTCTCAAAAGGCGCACCTTGAGGGTTGCCCATTACTCATTTAATAGCAAAATAATATCTCCATACTCCTTGAAATCCGTACGAAGCAATTTCTTTATCATTTTCTTGATGGAAGGCCTCGGCTTCTCTAACCACAACTTATTAATATTTGTTGCACAAAGATCTAGTTGGTCTTCATAAAGTCTCCTGGCATCCTCTTTGGTTTTGTATGAAGTCCGGTTATAAGTTGGTATGCCAAATGCTTCTTGAATGGCTAACTCTTTGAGGTGAGCCAGTACTCTCCCATTTGGTGCAATGATCTGCCTCTCTTGTGCATTGTAGTGGATGGCACACTCGACCATTAATTCAAAACACTGCATAGCTGGTGGAAATCCAACCGCTTGGACAATGCCATTTCTCATCATCCGGCGAGCAATGAAATCCATCTTGTCCATACATTTTTTTCTTGAAATCTTTAAAATCTACGTGTCCAAGATTAGTGTCTGTTATGTTTTTCCATTTGGAGTTGATTTTTGACTCCGGCTACAGTCCTTTGCTAGTGAACTTCATCTGGGCTTTTCTCAAAGGTTCTCCTCTGGTGGTCATCAAGCTTCAAAAGTATATTTTGACTGCGAATCGACCTTTAATTATGAAAATTCACTCTAAAACTCGGAAAAACACTTGATTTTCTAGAAATTACGCCCCTTAGCTCAGAAATTTACTTTATTCTCTAGAAATCTCCCTTCCATAACCTATCTTTCACAATTCCGGAAGAGCTAGAACCTTCTCATAATCGAACTTTGGAATAATGAATTGAAAGTGACAAGTCAAAACTTAATATAGAGCTGGAGAGGTAGAATGATTATAGCAACTTCATGCTTTCTCTAAGATTCATCGAATCCGGACTTGTTTTATTTCCTTCGAAATGGCAACTTAATCTTCATAAAAAATCCTTTAGAGAAAGTTCCTAATTTTAATCATGGCGCCATCTTCAGCCAAAATCCTCTAGATTTTCTTTTTTCCTTTCGAAAATTTCTTCTAAGTGTTGGATATTTTCCTAAGTGTTGGAAAAATATAAAAATATTTCCTTAGTGTTGAATTTTCCCACCTCTTCCAACCCTTTGGCATGGCCAATTTATTATTTTCTTATGTCATTTTTCATCTTTATCCTTGCCAAGGGTGGACTTTGGAGTTAGCTAGACGTTTTTCTTTTGGTGGGCAGACTTCACAGTCTGTTGGACATCCTTTTCTTCCTTGGGCGGACTTTGGAGTGTCTTGGACACTTCTCTTCAAGCTTGGCGGACTTTGACTTTTCTTAGCCATCGTCCTGTCATGTCCCCTTCTAGTTGACATCTCTCAGAGCACAGGATTAGCCTATTATGCGACCCTCGTAGGCTGATGGGATGGATAGAGGGTCTTGTTGGAGCTTGGCTTGGCTTCAGTTGGCAGTATTTTGATCAGTTGGCTTTCGTTCGGGCTCATTCGGACACCATTTGCTTGAGTTGCTATTTTTAGCAGTATCTGACACTCAGGGAGGCACCCCTGCTATTTTTAGCAGTACAGTTTGGTCTTGCGCAGAATCACTCCATTATTCGCCAGCTTCAGACGGTTCATGAATCGGATATATTTTGAGGGAGATATTAATATTTAATTAATTTAATTAAATATTAATTATTGGAGCTTATATTATAAAGTTATAATATTTTAAATATTATAACTTAAGGGGGTTTTGCTGAAGGGGTCGCCCATCATTGAAGGGGGCCATTTTTAATTACAATTTATAATTAAAAATTGAGATTGAAACTATTGAAATATTAAAAGGGAAAAGTTCGAAATTATTTAAATGATACCTAATTGAGAAAAGTCGAGCTCTTGAAGAATATAAGGGTTTCATTGAAATTCGAGCCATTATCATTGAGTATGGAAATTTGATTAAGTCTTCAACCAGAGCACGGAAGCCAAGGGTTTCAGTCTCAGAGCATTGGGGAACGAGCCATCTCCAGTGAAAGCAATTCAGAGGTTGTGAAATATCATCCAATTTATTGCCAGGCAAGAGATTTCTTCATTCAGAAGAAATTACAGAGCATTCACAGAGGTTTATATCTTCAGGTTTTCAGTGAGAGTTTTATCCAGAGGAGTTCTCCACAGTAAGGCGCCTATTTTGCTTGAATCTGGAAATTCTTAGAAGGGCCGTACTATTTTCATTTATTGTTGCTGTGTACCAGGCCGTACCACCATTAAAGAGGGCGTATTTTCTCCTTGAAGCAAATCGCCTACCTTTGGTTCAGTCTGTCACTGCCAGCTTGGGCGCCTATACTCTTGGCATCATTGAGGGTCACCAGACGGAGGGAGAAAGGTGTATTGATTGCAGCCGTACCAGTTCAAGACCAATTTCTTATTGCAGCAAATCAGGTTTTCATCAAATAAAATATTGCCTTTTAATTTGCTTGCACTTGGATCTTCATTGTAATCATCTCAGAAGAATAATAAATAGTCTGGCATCCATATTCTCAATAGATTCTATAGTTTACAGAGTTGAATGATTTTTATTGAATTTATTATCATTTCTTTGCAAAATCGCATTATCTCTTTTATGCTCAAAAATCACAAAAAAAACCAAAACTTCAGAAAACAAACAAAAATAGTCAGATTCAGAGATAGGGGAAACAAGGGGTTCCTACACGTCCCTCTTGTCTAAGGCGGACTTTGGCTTCTTTATGCCATCCTTCCTAGGGCGGACTTTGAGTTCTTCATGCCAAGGGCGGACTTCATAGTGGCTTGGATATTTTCCTAATATGCCAAGGGCGAACTTCATCACCTCTTTGCCATCCAAGGGTGGACTTCACAGCTTCCTTGCTATTCTTTCCGGCTGGAGGGCAGACTTTGCTAATGGCTTGTCATTTCCTTGGGCGGACTTTACCTTGTGTTGGACATTATTCTCTTCCTTGGGCGGACCTCATCATGTGCTTGCCATTTTCCCTTAAGCTTGGGCGGACTTGGAGCCTTCTTGGACAAGTACATGGCAGACTTTGAGGTTGGCCAGACATGCTTGGGCGGACTTGGCTTAGTCTTTGCCATCTCCTCTTGGGCGGACTTCATCATGCCAGTGCCAGTCTTATGTTTATCTGGAACAAACCTTGCCCATACATTTTCCCTTGCTTTTTAGACTTGGAGACATAAATTTTTAATTTTGAAGATATGAACGTTATTGCCATGACATGCGAGACCCAATCCTAGGTCAACTTTAAAAAAAGCAGAAAAAGCAAAAAGCAAAAAGCAAGCAAAAAAAGCTGCTTCCCAGATTGGTCCCAAAATGCCAAAAATAAAAAAAGCAAAAAAGCAGAATCCCTAAAAAATAGGAAGTGTCGAAATTGACTCAAAGCAATGGCGTTCCTCATCCTCCGGACCTTCTGAGCACTTTGATGATATCCAAACACTGATATGGGCTTGAATTCCCTACTTGACTTGGATGATTTCTCAAAAACTCTAACTCCAAACTCTCAAAATAAATGGTCCTATGAAATTGTAACACTACGATAAAACCCTAAAAAACAAACTACTGGGTGGGTCCCCATTTGCAATGGGGCGATGTGTGAAATAGGTCACAACATGTAGTCTTTTAAAGACAAATTTCAGTAGATTCTATATTGAATAAATTGCTCCATTTCAGTGTTGGAAGCTTGTGTAGAGAATATTGTGGGAATAAATTGTTATACTATTCTCAGTTGAGTGAAGGTGTTTTGCAAGATAACTAAGGGGTCTGATTTCCATTCAGATGTATTCCTTGTTGTGTTTGTGAATTGGTGAAATTGATGCTATATTTGTAAATATTTTGAGAAAGGAGTTTGTGCATAATGTTTCTATTCATTTTTTGAGTCGTTAAATATTATTGCTAGCCGCTAGCGTGAAGTTACTGTCGCATATGCTAGAAGTTGTGATATTTAGAAACGATTGAATTAATTCAAAGGAGAGATAAGTGAAAATCCAGATTGAAGTTAAGGGGCCGACATTGAATTGAACATAGCATTTCTTTAGTGCTAATAATCCAAGGTGACGTGGAGTCTATATGCACCACTATCATCAAAAGATTTGTTAAAAGGGAATAGTCAGCTAGTCATCGGATTATTGAGGGAATTTCAAATGCTTTATCGGGAGCAGCTGTAAGTTTCTCATGACGCACCAATTGAAGGAGTCGTGTGAACAAATAATAAAGATGTTCGAGCCATTTTAATTAAATTCATATGAATTGGTGATTGTCGTGCATATTCCCGAATTCTTATGAATTGAATGGAGGCGAAGGGGAGACACTAGTATATGAAGCCGATGTCCGAAATCTGGGTGGTCCGTTCTGAAGAAGGCAATATCAATAATTGAATAACCGCACCATTATATGAAAGACACTCTGGAACGAATTAAATTTATAGAAGTTCAATGGAATGGTATAGTTGAATAGGAAAATACGATAGAAATCATCTAGAGCCGCTCAGTATGCAAGGTTGGGATTTTGGCAAATAAAGCATTTGAATGATCATTGAACTGAGAGGTCGAGTCATATTAAATCTGAGGAGTCAAGTGATTCATACGGGAATGTGTTAGTTCTTATTTCTATTGCTTCTCAATCAATCTTTAATTGCCATTACTTATAATTCTAGCGTTGATTTAATTCTTCAACTTCACATGTCATATTGAAGCCGCTCCAATGTTTGAAAAAGTCGACTAGAAATTTTATTGTGGATGTTAAGAAGAGTTGTCGCTATCCTTGTCAGTATCCAGGTTCTTGTATAACAGTGCTGATATCTATTGCCGTTTCCTTTCTGAGCCGCATATCTAAAGGAAACCACTGCTACACATTCATAACCGCATATTGAAAAGCCTCCAATGTTATCCATTATTACTTTCTTATGAATAGAAGAAAAAAAAATAGTCATCACTTGCATAAATAACGTGAGAATAGGGTCAAGAAATCGAAGGGAGTAATCGACTCATCTAATTCAAATATTGGTTGTAAAGTCTTGTGCCACAGCTCAGGAATTTAAGGGGATACATGATTAATAATTGTTTCTAGGCAAGCATATGATGATAATTACATAAAGAAAGGCACAACGGTGATCCTCTTTTTTAGCTCAGGAGTTTCTCTATGAAGGGCATCGACACAATATTGGGAGTTTTAAGTTTTCAGTGGGCTACTCTTATTTGTATTAGTAAAATAAATTTTGAATTTCCTCTGGAGATAATCAGGTCAGCATTTAACTATTTGCATTGTGATTGCCTTTTGTGAATATTGAATTTCTAAGTGTCTGCTCTAGTTACAATTGGACATATTGAATACCGCAAACTCTTACTGAATAATCTTCTTTGGTAATTTTGTTTGAGGAATATGTATTGTGAATACATGTTTATGAATTAATCAACAAGATTTCCCAAGTGTTTGGACAAAATACCAATCTCATAGTTGCATGTTAAGTTTAGTTGCTGGCTGTATATAACTCAATGCAATGCTTTGAGTTTATTGAGTTAAGAAACACAGGGAAAGGGTACATTTGAATATTGGAACAAAAACTACCAAATGCTATCAGTTTAAATCAGAATTTCAGGTAAAAAGTAAACTGTTTGACAAAATGCCTTAACTGACTAGTTGGTAAAAATCGAGAAAAGTTTTTGTATGCCAACTAGGGTAGCACATTACACCTAGCCAGGACCCATTCGCTATAGGGCGAACGAGTCCTTAGTAATCTTTGAAAAAACACTTTTGGTGACTGGTACACATCATTTTCCCTTTCTCAGATTTGCATTTTAGTTTTTGGTTCTATCAGAATTGAGCTTAATATATTAGATGCACTTTGTAGGTTGCATTTTGGAGTTAGTTTGCTATTTTTAATCTTTCTCCTCAAAGTGCTGTTTAATCAGGACCCCTGTCCTTGCAAAAAACAGAAAGCAACAGATTCACAACTTGACTTGACTCACCTTAAGGTTGATAGTCCTTTCATTGTGTGGATCTCATTTCCTAATGAAATAAAGGAGAATAGGTCTATCTGCTATCATTTTGGTGAACCCCCTTTTGCTTTCAATCAACCTCCAAACGCTATTTTCCCTTGTTTCAGAAGTTACCATTGAAGAAAGGATAGAAACGAAAAAGGAATCACTTGTTTGTGACTTGCAGGTTGTAGCCTACAATTAATCATGGGGAAGACAAAAATCAGTCAACATGCATTGAAGATTGGACTATAAGCCCTAAAGAAAATAAAGCCACAAGTTCACTTCAGCCCTATGAGGACACGGATGTAAGAGAGTCACTTATTGAAGCCACAAATTAAGAGCACATGAAGATTGAAGAAGATACTGTCAAGGAGATTGTCAAACCAGCCATGTTTGATCAGCTACAAGAAGGTATGAGTTCGTTTGATATTCCTCTAATTGAGCCTAGCATTGCTTCATCACCCTCACCTCATCTTGGCAAGGAATCAAATTGTGGTTTGGGTGTCTTTGAGATGGATGATGTTCATACATATGATGGCAATTCAGAAATTTTAGTATGTGGTGAACAAAGAGGTTTGGATAAGACTGATTTGACATTGCAAGATATTGAGGATCACTTGGTGGTTAAGGAGGTCATAGTTGTACATACACTTTCTAGATCAGCCATTGAGGAAGATCATGATCACTTTGATGGTGACCCTTTGATAGAGCATGATTATACCCTAGTTTTTACACACGGATGTAATGGAGAAGAGGCCAAGAAGGAAGCTGATTTGCAGGTGCATGATTATGCAGACCCATCAGAAATCTTGTTGCATGGAGGTGTTGGGTCTCATAAGTCACATCCTTTGGAAGGTCAACTAAGGGCAAATGAAGGTATGGTTGTGGCAGCTCTAACCCATTTTGATCATGTTCATAAGATGATGGCAGGTTTGTGTTAGAGGGCTCTAGCGAATCATTACGGTTTTGAGGGAGGTCCATCTCTTGTTGACTTGCACGAACTCAAGGAGGCATTGGTGGTAGTGAAATCAAACTACCTTCACTTACTTGCGGATAAAGATCATCTCCTCACACATGGTGAGATATACTTGGATGCCTTGAGAAGAAAAGAAGAGGTGGATAAGCTTTCTGAGGAGTTGAGCATGGCACACTCTTCATCATAGTCAACAGAATTTCAAACTTTTATGCCAGCCACATCCGATGAAAAACAATGCAACATGAAGATGGCAAAAAGTGGAGACATGGAGGAAAGACTTTAAGGGTCTTATGATGAAGTCATGAAAGTAGAAGAGACACATACACATAAAGATTCGGCTTGCAGCCATGGGACAAAGTTTGTGACACATGGTACACTTGATTTTCACTTGGAGACATCTCGTGGACTAGCACTTGTTGATATCCATCCACTCATGGGAAGAGAGATGATTGAGATTGAGGAAGACATCAGACTTGGGCATGAGTTAAGGACTAGCTCTTTGATGTATGACAACAGTCCCTTATCTTCATATCATCATGACATAACAGCCAAGAGGATTAGCCTTGAGGCTCGTGATTTCCCTTGGGAGACTCATGTTAGATTGACACTTGATGCAACAAGGAGGAAGAAGATGTTTGAGGTGAATGAAGACACTATGGAAAGGTATGACAACTGTTCTGATTTTCTGATTTGGAACAGCAGTCTTTGGTTTTTGCATAATCATGAGTTGGCAGCTCCTATTCATGAGGATGATAGTAAGAAGTCTTCTTCTATTGTTGGCATTCATTTGGGAGACAAACATGAGGTCTAATTTGTGTGTACAACATGACATGGCAGAGGCAAAGAAGGTTCAAAGCATGTGGCATATTAGGAATGAGCCTTGTATGGTGGCTAAGAAAGTAGAGCAATCAAGTTTGAGGTATGATTCAGAATTCCTTGAGTGTTTACATAACTTGCTTCATGAGGTTTTCGTGTCACCTCTTTCGAAGAGCCATTTGAAGGCTCACATCATAGACTTGGATGGCATTATGGAGAATACACTTTGTGGATCAGCCACCAATGTTATGACTACATATGTGGATAGAGATATAAGTGATGCAGATGTGGTTTGGTCTTTAACCATTCATGGAGAGTTTGCTTGTGATGAGTCTCATCATGTTGATGACTCTTTGGTAGAGTTTGCAGCTTCCCTACTTCAAGGATTTTTGATGGATACACTTGCCCTTGTGTGGCATACACTTGGAGGATTGAAGTTTTAGAGGAGCAATGATCCTAGGTATGGAGGGATTACTATGCTATTTGATTTTGACTCACTAATGTTTGTGTCTCAACTAGGCTGTGGTGTAGGGTTTGGAAGTGAGCATGATGGCATTGGTGTTCCAACCCTAATTGATGGAGTTCTACTGCATACTTTGATAGGAGATGGCTGTTCTACTTCATGGAACATGGATTTCTTACATAATTCTTGGAGGATAGCGGTTGTTCAAGAGTTTGGAGGAGAATTGCATCATCTCCTCATCATTGGAGAGTGGCATAGGGTTGATACTCTATCATCCTATGACCTTGGCGGTATTATTTGCATCGACATAGGTCTGATTTTCAGTCTTGAAGTTGTTGTTCTGTTCCATATCAACAACCTAGGAGGAGCTGCTATACATTTTCTTGCACCTATGATGGGTATTCTTCACATCCATAGGAGATCTACAGGAGTTGGAGAGTGGTTTCGTGTTGCTAGCACTTTGAGATGCTTTCATCTCCTCATGTTTGACCGATGTAAGGATGTGGTGATTTGGGATCCAGATGATAACATGCTTGGCACATCATTTCGTTTGGATCTAGATGAGTTGCTTCACAACTCACAGAGCATTGATGATGATTTTGACAGAGTGGAGCAGCGAAAGCTTGGAGACTTGTGTTTTAGAGCTCACATTCTTTATCACTTGTTGACAGGCATGGCTTTTTTCAGGGCTTTAGATTGGTCTAGTGTTTGGTCCTTGATGGATTTTGCATTCTTGGAGGATGGAGCCTTTGGAGAGTTGGAGGTATTGGCACTTGTGGTTGAGAGCATTGTTTTTTTTGGAGGATGGGGCCGAGTTGAGTTCGAGTGTGTATGGCTTCTACCACTGGAGCTCACTTCGCAGGGTATTTTGTAATATGCAGCCCGGTGTGCACTTGTTTTTTATGCGTTTTTGATGAGTGTTTTGAGATGTTTTTACAATGATTCATACAACTCAAAATTGAACATTTCTTAGAGGGTTTACAGCTGAAAATTACAGATTTTTCTACAAGCTTAAATACTTAGTTTTATATGGAAATAATGATAATCCAGTTCATAAAATATCCCCTAATATCTAAATCAACAATACCTAAAAAATTTGGGAGTTACAATTTTGGAACTCACAGGAGAAATATGCTTGAAGAACCCTCTAAAATGGATGCCAACTGCAAGAATTACTTCCAATGGCAAAAATGTTGCAACCTGAAGCTCTCCAACCTTGGACGACCCCGAATGAAGCATTACAACCTCCAAAAACCGTAGCCGCCCTTGCAAAAGATCAGCCCTCTCTCCAAAATGTACAACCAACCTAGGAAGATGGTACAACGAGCAAGAAAGGCACTGAAACTCCTTAAATCTGCTGTTGATGTATTCCAATCTGCCCTACAATATGACCTCTCCAATCTGAAATATAACTTTGATGCCCAAACTGTAAGTTTCAATTTGCAATGAAGCTCAACTGTGATTTCTGAAGTGAAATCACCAAGAATTCTCCAGATTGTATCTTTCAACAGCATAGAGAATGCTGCTTGCAAGGGTTTCCATCCTCACAAACCCTAGGAAGAATAACCTCCTCCAAGAACAAGAACCAATTCAAAATCTAAATCCAACATAATGAAAGAATGAGCTAAAAAACTCTTATAAAGCCACTCCAAACCCTAACACCTCCGTTTAGGGTTGTAAAAGATTTAATTTAAACTATTTTCCCCCCTTATGCCTCCCTAGATGTTGTACTTTATGTTATAACATTTTAAAATTTAATTTTCACTTATGTCTCCCATGGTCCCCTTCGAAAAGCCACTTTATTAAAATAACATAAGTCAAATTATTTAATTTAAGTTTAATAACATAATGTTATTTTAAATAATTACATAGGAACATAATAACATTGAAATATTAATGCCAACCTCATCAAGTTGGATAAACGGACACCAAGGTTCCCAAACCACACCTTGTTAGCCTACGGGAACAACTGAATAGGCTAACTCTGACAACTGCTGAGAAAAGCTAGGGAGGGGACATTACATATTCTTCATGTTCTTCTTGGGAGTTGCAGCCCTGGTTGAGGAGTTGTGTGGTCATAGGACATTTGATTGGACGAAGATACTTGTCATTTGACGGTATTTTGCAGGATGCAGTGTAATGTCCCTTCTTGAGGTAGCTCAAACTATAGTGGAGGTTGGCCTATTATTAAGGTTCCCGTAGGTTAGCAAAATGGCTAGGGGACCCAACTGAGGGCTGTGGGGCTTAGCTGGGAGCTTTACGAGTCTTTCAGTTTGGAGCTTAGTTGATAAATCCAAGGATAAATTGGAAATATTAAAGTTTTTTTTAATGGAATAGTAAAAAGTGAATAGTAACAGAAAATTATAAGGGGAATAGTGAAAACTACCCCCATCCTAGTACCTCAAAGTTGTATTAAAATGCGGCCCTTTCTTTTGATGAGGAAAGACCTGTTGTGACCTATTTCACACCTCGCCCCATCGCAAATGGGGACCCCCAAGTTTGGTTCCGCCCTCTGCGCAACGTCTTTGAGAGTCTTGAATTTGGATAAAATTTTGAAAGTCAGTTTGGCTAAGTTGAGATTTTGAACCCTTTTTTGGGCCTTAACGTCATAGAAGTGCTTAGAAGACCCGGTGGACGAAGATCGCCATTGCTTTCGGTCGTTTCTGACACTTCCTATTTTTTAGGGAATCTGCTTTTTTGCTTTTTGCTTTTTTGATTTTTGGCATTTTTAGGCCATTCTGGAGTCCCTATTTTTTAGGGATGCTTTTTGCTTTTTCTATTTTTGGAAAGTTTCTATTTTGGGAAAAAGTTTCTATGTTTGGATCCCGCAGAGCAGAAAATCAATATATCTCCAGAAATCAAGAAAATCAAGGTAAAATGAAAAATGGCAGGAATTTTTGAAAAATGTCTAAGTCTGAGAATGGCGCCATCAAGAGAGGAATGGCATGGAAAAGTCAAGGTCCGCCCTACCTTTGGCATGCCAAAGGTAGGCACTGGCAAGAAATTCATGAAGTCCGCCATGGCATGAGGAAGCCAAAGTCCGCCCAAGATGATAGGGAGAGGCGCATGGCACAAAGAGGCTGAAGTCCGCCCATAAGCATGAAGGTTGCCAAGTCCGCCCTTGGCACAAGGAACTCAAAGTCCGCCCAGCAAGGTAGGAAGTGCGCCATATGGAGAATGGCACAAGGAAGCTAAAGTCCGCCCTTAAGGAAAATGGCACAAGGAAGCTAAAGTCCGCCCTTAAGGAAAATGGCATAAAATTCATGAAGTCCGCCCAGCCTTAGAGGAAATGGCATGAAAAACACAAAGTCCGCCCCCAAGAAGTGTGGAGAAGGGTAAAACATGAAGGGGTGCGCTCCAAGGTGTTTGGAAAGGGGTAAAATTGCAAGATAATTCATTGAAAATTGAATTAAATGATGGAAACAAGTGAAATTTTCCGTTGGACAAGGCACAAATAAAATTCGCCATGGCAAGGAAAATCTAAGACCAATGGATGATAAAATACGCCATAGGCAAGGAATTATAAGACATTCGCCCAACTCTTGAAGAGAAAATTATCCTAAGGCATGAAAAACGGAGAAATGTCTAGAAGAAGAAGAGGTTTTGGCCGGCATAAAAATCACGCCCCAGCACAACGGAGTGAAATTTTTTGGCACAAAATGAAGAGTGCTTGGCAGAGCAAACATGAAGTCCGCCCCTCTCAGCTTGGAAAATTCCTAAAGCGCTAGTAAAAAAATGGCAAAGTGGCATAGGTCTCCAGGTTCGCCCAACCCAGAAGATGAATCATTCGGCTAAAATAAAAATGTCCAGAGAGGTCAGAACTCCGCCTAGAGAATTAAAATTTGGCAGATGAGCTATTGAGCACATTTTGGCTAGGCAGACAATTTAAAAAAGAGATATTTTGCCTCTGACGAACGAAATTAGCCATGTATCAAGATTGAATGGGTTGGAATTTAATATTTTAATATTTTTAATTATTTCCCTGACACTTAGGGAATTTTAATTAAAAATTCAAAATCCGGAGATTATTTGGAAGATTAAACTAGTCTGCCTTAGATAAGTTTAAACTTTGCCACGTTCGGAGGATTTAAAACGCGTTGGAAAAATAATTTTGGACAATTAATTTAATATATTTTCCAACACTTAGTCAATTTTCCTTGAGAAAATTCGAAAATCTCAGCAGAGATGGCACAGAGACGAAAGTTAGAAACTTGCCTCGATAACTGAAAGTGAAATTAGAAGTTTGCTAATCCGAGGAGAAAACGTTTCTAAAAATTGGAAGAAAATCAAAAGAAAGAAAGCAATGCCTTGAGGAAAATCGCACTTCTCAGCCATAAAATGAGTTTCAGCAACTCATTTCTTCACAAATTCCGGCTGAGAAGCAACTATCTCTCTCGAATCTTCAGGAAAACATTCTCGAAGGAGAAGTTTGTGAGAATAACATCATTGTGAGAATCGAGATAGCATTCTCTTATTGAAAGGCGTGATTTTTGAGAGAAGTAATTTATTTCTTGGCTGAAATCGTACTTCCAGCATAGTGGCGCACTTCTTCTGGCAGATTTCTTTGAATTTTTAAATTCATTTGCAGCCACAACGTGATCTTTGAGGTTTGGAAGTTAATCGACAACGCATTTGCGCTGTGTTTCTATCTTCTACTTCGTTTCCGGCACAAATTTCATTCATGATAGGCGAATTTAATTACTTTCAGCTTGCTTTTTGACAGAAATTTTAATTTAATAAGGCTGAAAGTGCGATTTTGTCTAGGCTATACCCCGAAACTCATTAATTCTTAAATGATATTGTATTAATGTTAAGTATCTTGTGCTTGCAGGCTGCCGATCGATCAAAGCGAAATATCCAGGCAGGCACAGATGAAGTTTGCAAGTAAAGGATCGCAGCCAGAGACCAGAATAAAGTCTAAGTGGAAAAATGTCTCAGACACTGATCTTGGCCACATCGATCTCGTGGAATTTAAAAAGAGGATATATGGACACAACGGACCCTTACCAACGCCTGCAGCTAGAAGGATAGTGAGAAACGGCATATTTCAAGCTGCCGGATTCCAGCCTGCACTTTGCTGTGCTGAACTGATGGTGGAGTGTGCACTTCACTATGATGCTGAGTCAAGGCGGATTGTGGCGCCTGATGGGAGAGTGTTGGCACATCTGACAGAGGTGGCCATTCAGGAAGCCTTCGGCATTCCGGCATATCCTAAAACTGTCTACAAGACCAAGGAAGATGCTCAGAAGCTATATGACAAAAATCCTGATCTTTGTGCCGCCAACCTTAACAAATTTTGGCTGGACAAGCCTAGACCGTCCTTTAAGAAGATGCCCAAGAAGTTGATGCGCACGGACTTCAAGGAGGACTATGGAGATATTATTATCTTGCTGAACAGAGTGGCAGGCAGTCCCTCGGGAGCACCCTTTGAGCCGTGGATGTATTACTTCATTGAGGACCTCACAGAAGGTGTCAAAATGTTCAACTGGGCTAGGATGATAAGCAATAATCTTCACCACCAGCTTATCAATCTAGAGAAGACCAAAACGTTTTATATGGGTTCTTACGTCGTCTATATGTTGGCCAGAACTTACAGATATGCAGGCTTGATCTGCAAAGGCACGGTTGGCAGTAAGGAGAACGAGCTAAAACCTTATGACTGTTACCCACAACTCCAGCTGAGGGAGAAGGCGCATTTTAGACGAGCCCACGACGCGTTCCTGATGTACATCACCAGGATACTCCAGGGAGGGACGCATCAGCGGCTGACACATGAAGCCAAAAGCCTAATCGGTAAATACGGGTCTTGGTTTATCCAGTATCCAAGATTTACGTATATCAGAATTCAAGGATTCACTGGAAGCCCGTACCGTCTGCCCATCTTCCCCACGAATAAGATGGTCCTGCTCGAAGTGTTGAGGCAGTTAGAAGATTTTCAGGGTCTTCAAAGAGCAAAGCAAAAGGCGGCAGTTACTTTTCCCTTCTTTATAGGGAACATGCTGGAGTCGTGTCCGTCATCACAGGCAGCTGACAGTGCCAGAATCGAGATACAGCATTACCCTTTCTCTCCATATCCGGCCAGAAATCACTACGACCCCCATCACCACATCAAAATGGTGGATGGAAGGAGGTACAAGCATAGGGTCGAACTGGAGGACTATTGGGCAAATGCTGCGGATGAATTTGAGGTCAGACGGAGGATGTGGTCCAGATTACCTCTCAGCTTGATCAGGGCAACAGAATTTTGTCACGTGCCAGATCAGTTGGAAGAGGACGAGAATCAGACGCAACCGCGCTTCGATGAGAATTCAGCTTTGCCCGCTGTCCAGTGGTCAGAAGCAGAGCATGCTGACTTGAACGTCTTGATGAGGCCTGTCATCAAGTTTACTCAGTGGTGGGTTGATCAACGAGTTCAAGAATTAAGGCGCCAGAAGATAACCCTGACCTATGATATGCTAAGCGAGGCAGAGTCTTATTCTTCCAATGCGGGAGCATCACAGGACCTCCCAGTGATAGAGGCCACCACATCTAGGAAAAGAAAAGAAATAGCTGCAGGCAAAGAGCCGGTCCAGAAACAGGTAAAGATGAAACCTTCTCAATCGGCCGCCTCCAGAAATATTGAGGAGATACTGGCTACCGCCGATGCTTCACTGGCAGATATGAGGGATCCTTCTCCGATTCCTGAAAACAACGCGGAGCTTCAGCCAGATGAGGATGCGCCACCTTCTCCCACGGGCACCGAAATATTGGAGTCGGATGACGACAATGTGGGCACCCAAGATGAGGATTTTCAGGAAGGGATGATTTCAGCCCTTAGGGGAATTGTAGACGTTCCTGATAGAGAAGGCGTGCCGGAAGAAGACGGTGTTGAGCAGCTTACGATACCGGATTGGCTGAAGGAGAGGCTAAAGGTACAAGTGCCGGCAGATGAACCAGAAGAGGATGATACGGCAGACTTTTTGGCCAGACTGTCTCAAACCGTGCCCAAAAAGTCGGCAAAGAAATTCTCCAGCATACAGAGAGACGAGGCCGGCAACAGGACAGTGCAAATCGCCGTGCCTACAGTGGACAAGCCACGGAGGATATGGCTCCACAGGATTACGCCATCACGACCATTGACTTGGGTCCAACCACTAAGGGCCAAGAAATGGAAGATTTGGACAATTCTGTGTCCGCCATCAAATCAAGGTTAGCGAAGGAGGTAGCCAGAAGGAAGGAGTGCCAATTAGAGATTGAGCGCTTAAGGGAATATATTCAGCACTTGATCAAGCCACTTGATCAGGACACTACGGCAGCTCCTCTACTTCCGAACTCTTCGCAGGAGGCCATTAAAGAGATGGAAGAAAACAGGCTCACGGTTCAGGAGGCCAAAGAATGGATAGCCGTAAAGGGGACTGAAGCTGAGACATTTGTGGAGCGGCTAACTTTGGTTTATGGCCAGGCCACTGCCTTGCTTTCTAGGTTCGCTTCTTTGGCAGAAGTATGGGACAGCCTTCCAGACGTGCAGGACAGAATAATCCCTTGCCTTAGGATTCTGAAAGGAGTTCCTAAGCAAGAATTGATAGAGGGAGGCGTCATCGCAGCGGGAGCAGCCTATGACTTCCACACTTGGTATTGGGCCTTGACGGCACGAGGTGAAGTCTTGGAGAGGGTTAAGATTGACGGCATCAGACTGGAGGAACAGGTCAAGGAAGTTCAGGCCAAAATCCTCAACATAATTGCCGATGTCCTGGATAAAGAGGCACTGCGAGAGAATGACCTGCAGTTGGAAGTTTTGAAGAAAAGTGTCCAGGAAAATATCTTCTACATCACTGGGCCCATCTTGAGGCAGGACTGGGCCAAATTGGCGAACTTCTTGAGCATCAGAGAATCCTTTGAGAAGACGGAACCAGAGTGGGAGGAGACCTTCGCCAGATGCGCCGAGAGCATGGATGGGCTTGAATTCAGAATCGGCATGCTTCCGCAGGTTACCATGGACGAGGTTGCCTCGATCGTGTCCAGATTCGGCGAATACACGGCAGCTCGAGAGGATCGGGATATAGTCCCTTGAAAATAGCTCCTATTGCCAACTCATTGCTGTTCATTGCCAGTTAACTGAAGTTATTTTGGGAAACCCTAATTAGGGTTTCGTTTGTTAAATCTTGACCGTCGGCTCATTTTTAATCTGAGCCATTTATTCCATTTATGAAACTCTATATAAACTCATTGGCCCTCATTTGTAATGTGTGAAGTGAGTAATAAAAGATTGTTGCGACGAAACTATTTCCGTTTATAAAAGCTCTTGTGCATGATTTGCTAAGAACAACTTTTATTTTCAAGTAGTATGCAAGGTTGAATATTTCTCCTTCAACACTTAGAGTAGAATTAGAATAGCATTTCATTACATGTTGGTTAGATGAGTGATAGATTTGATCGCAGTGGCGGATAAAATTTTGCTCATACTTTTGTCGAGTGGATGATTTGCATTTGACGTGTAAAGTTAGTCTGAGCCATTAAATCGTGGATGCTTAACTTCTGTTTGTTTCAATTACCGATTCAAATATGAAAATTCTTATCACTTCCGTTGAAGATTGCACCTGCTTCGCGTAGTTGTCCAAAGGTGGCGAAACGAAGTGTGGTTACCCATTTTGTCTACTCACTGCTGTCTCTTGAATTCTTAGGCGTAGTTTAGATCTCTAAACCCTTATCCTTTTTTATTTTTTTTGGAAAATCTGAAGATACCCACCGAAAGAGCCTTCAAGGATAAAACCGTCTAAGTTTTCAACCCGCAAAAGAGAATTTCATGTAAGTCCCCTTGTGATTACCAGCAATCACAACGCCCACTGGCCTTATCCACATGTCAAGACCTGACCAAAGAAACCTTGGAGTTATTGTATTGCCTACTGGATTTTTGCAAGCACTTTTCAAGAGAGGATAAGAGTGTCCTTTGGGCATTTTTATTCTGTGTTCGGTGGCGTACTCAAAACACGCACCAACAAGACCCTCAAGTTGGGCGTAGCCTCTGGAGGAGGATTATTTTATTGATTTTTATAAAAAAGCTCATGCGAGGTTATAAAGCAATATATTGGGCTCATTTTTGGGCATTCTATTCTCATTTTGACAAAAACAAACTATAGCTTTGAGATTTGGAAAAGGGTTTCAACAGCATATAGGTCTTCTGAGGATGAAATCCCTTGGAGGATAGTGAATTAGACAAAAACCTAGTTCACAAAACAGGGAAATCTACCTAGGGTTTCCATTTGGGCATCATTGGTCTTAATCACAGGTTAATTTGCATTTAGAATTGATTGCAACAGTGATTTATCAGAATATAATTGCAGATAGGGGCTTTTTATCAGCAGATATCATCATTTCAATGCATTCACCAGCTAACCGTACTATTTGGGTGTCATTTTCAGTCAAACCCTAGTTGGAAATAAGGGTTTTCGGACCACTAAGGAGCAGATCAGACTTTATATCAGATCTTTATTGTATATGCTTTGGCTCCAGCAATTAAATATTCAATAAATTGAGTGTTGGCTTCCGGGTATGCAAATTCTATGTTATTGGTGGTTCAATTTCATTAATTCTGAAGATTACATTTGTTGTCCTTGGAACATTAGAATTCATAATTTTATTTCAGTCATTTATGTTCCTTTAGCATCTATTTCTTTTTTCGCAATTATCAAGCACAAAACCTCAAAAAAATAAAAAAGCCACCAAAAATCACAAAAAACTCATAAAATAGCAAAAACAAACAAAAAAACAAATTCCCAATTCGCTGGTCAAAGTCAAATCAAAAATCAAACTCAAAAAAATTGGATCAAATTCGGGTTGGGAGCCTTTCATGCAAGTTTGTTATTGCTTGAGGATAAGCAATCTCAGGAAGGGAGGAGTGTAATGTTCCCTTTTTCGGAGTGGTCGTAGAAGAAGGCTTGGGAGGCGATTTTCACACTTAGGGATTTTTGCTGGACAAATGGAACTTGGAAAAAGCCTTGTTATAGAAGACAAATTCAAATCTTCAATTTGAATTTGGCGTCAAGATATCTAGAGGCTAGTCGGCCTATCAGAGGAGGGAAAACGAATTTTAATACAAGCCTTGTGGTTGGCCTAGTGAAGATCATTAATAAATTAAGGATGCTAAGATTGGGTCGACCCTCTTTAGAGAGGAAAACAATAAATAAAAGGTATTTAATCTGCCAAGGTCGGCCTCTTTGGGAGAAAGAAATAATAAAAAATAATAGAACTTCACCTTGGTCGGCTAGCATGAGAGGAAGGCAAATTTCATGTATAAATACAAGTTTTTGTGAGTCATTTTGGCAATCATGGGACTGGTTATTTTATTCCTTTTGAATTGCACTTCCGAGCAGCTTATTCCAAGGACGAAAACCCTTGAGAATAAAAGGGTGAGTTGGATGAAAACCCAATCTCATCTTGGGAAGACTACATAACGGAGGTCTACTTGTTCTTCATTTGCATCATTTGGAGAAGAGCAGATTGCAAATCAGATTTGGAGATCATTCTTAGAGGCAATCCTTGGGCATGGATTGATCATCATTGGATTGGGAATTTCCCTTGTTTGTGGTGCCACTCATTTCAAACTTCATTCTCCATAACTTGGCGTCCAAACATAAGTAGGATACAACTTTATTTAAAATGCCAATAAAAGGAATGGTAGGCGCCCCAATTAATAAAGTGAAATGCTTTTCAAATATTTCTCCAAGTATGGCGTCCAAAATACTTAAGTGAGAAACCTTATAAAATTTGCTCTTTTTAATAAACCAACTTATCTCTCCATTTGGGCGTCCACCAAGCCTTAGTAAAAATATTTCACTTAAAATAATATTTTCATCAAATATTGAACTTGCCAAAATAATCACCTCAAATGCTGGAGATTGGTTGAATATACTGCCCTGCCCGAAATAGCCTTAATACCAAGTTGTTGAAACACTGCCAAAAATAGCACCAAGGGTGTTGGAGACCAAACTGCTCAAATTGACATGCCAGATATAACCACTGAAGTGAACTGCAGAAACCTTGCTAAAAATAGTAAGTTGTTCCAAACTCATTTTAACCACAATCCGAGCAGCCGTCGTACTTACTAAAAATAGTAAGTCCGGAAAAGTTCTCTGACTCAGTTGCATGTCACACCATCGCGAAGCTCTCTGAAAACCCAGAAGGAATCCAGAATCCAATCTGTAAAGATCCAACATGCAATCGTCGTAACTTACTAAAAATAGTAAGTCCAGAAAAGTTCTCTGATTGAGTTGCATGTCATACCACTGCGTAGCTCTTTGAAAATCCAGAAAGAATCCCGCAACCAATCTGCAAAACTCCAACATGTGAACCCCTGAATCTTCAAAAGAAACCTCCAAGTAGCTGGAAACCTTAATTCTGCCTTTGACTAGCCTACGAGCATCCAGGAATAGGCTAACAGTCACTGGAAGATGTAGTGATAAAAATGGGGACATTACAAAATTGATGATATGATTGGTTGGATAAGTTCATGTTTGAAGATATAATCATAAGGACTTGCAATTGCTTGTTATTGGATCATTTGGTTGCTTTTGTGTTTGCTGTCCTTGTTTGATTGCAATCAGAAAATCAGATCAAAATCTAGGGTTTTGAGCAGAAAACAAAAGTGCAAAATATTAGGGCAGAAGTTAGAAGTTGGAAATCAGAAATTTAGGGCAATATCCTATGTGGGATATTACCAGGGAAACCCGGGGACGCGTCCCCCCCAAAAAATGCCCCGTACCCGTTCCCGGGACGTCCTGGGTACTGGGGGACGGTAGGGGACCGTCCCTCTTTTTGCAGAAATCTCAGGAAACGTCCCGGGGACGGGGGGACGGGGTTGACCAAAAGAGGGATGGCTGACCAGTCCCAGGGACGGCAGGGGATGGCCAGGGGACGCCTGAGCCGTCCCCCAGCAGTCCCCCATGTCAAAACATGTTTTAAAAATAAAATTTATATATATATACTAGTTTTCAGTTTTTTGGTTTTTGAGTTGTTCGTTTAAATTATTTTCATATATCTTTCACAATATTTGGAACACTCACAAGATAAATATTTGATGCTCTATTAGAGATATATAAAAATAACAAAACGTTATTCCAAAAGTGTGTAAACTTGAATTTATTTGCTTGCTGTTCACTAACAGGTTTTAGAGACAAAGACTTAGGATTTTGACCTTTTTAAACAGTTCTTCACAATTGGAAATAGGCTGAATATTAAGGCAATTTGATGCCCAAAACTCCTTGAGTGCAACAATTTGTGAGCTGGAAATAACCTTATGTAATTTGATATAAGTTTATAAAGTATAACTTGGAGGTTGTATTATGATTCATGTATGTTAATTCTGAATTTTCAATGTGTATTGAGTACTGACAAAGAATATTGAACACAAATGCTATATATAACGTATATTATGTATGCTTTATCCATGTTTTCATATGAATATTTTAAATTTTCCCTATATATTTAAATTTTCCCTATATTTTATATAGCCGTCCCTAATTTTGGCCTCAAAAATCGGAAACTTGGGGACTCGTCCCGCTGTCCCCGTCCCGGAAACTTGGGGTAACCTTGGATATTACATCAATGCACCTGTTTACAATTCAATCTACAACATCATTCCTTTTTTCATTTGATATGAAGTAAATAAATTTGACCAAAGTCTGCTTGAAGATCGTTGATTTGAAGAATAACATGAATCTATAATATCCAAGAATGGCACTATCTACTAGTTAAACAATGAATCATTACTTCAGAATCACCCTTCACCTTCTACTTGTTCCATCCTCCTTTCTCACCTTCCTTTAGCCCATACACTTGCGCCAAGGCCTCTGCTTGGCTATTGGATTGAACTCCCAAGTCACAAGCCATAATCAAAAGGGCTGACTCTCATGATCTTTGAATACATAGTCCCCTCCAGTGTTATGGGGGTTCCCTTTGGCTGTCTTGTTGAAGTTAGCTTAATGGTTTTGTGAATAGAAGGATTCTGTTTCATGAAGTTCTCTTTCACCTCAAGATTTGTCAGTCTTATTTTTTGAAGCCACCTCATTCTTGGCTAGGCCTGAGCTCAAGTGTTGCTTCTTCCCTTCAAATACTCCAACATTAATCAAACCAGATCTCCCCTAACTCTGTGATGGGGGATTCCACCGTATACCTAATATAGCTACAAGAGGAGATGTAGCCTTGGAAAATTTTGTGATTTTGCTTGAGCCAAATATTGCAATAGATGATAGGTGGAAGTGAGTTCCAAATCCCCCTTACACCTTTGTTGTGAATACTTAATTTGCATGTTTACAACAACTTAAACATTGAGCTTTGATAAACCCAATCCACCTTACAACACGCTATAACCTAGCTCAATCCATGGAATTGAGCTGATTAGAAAAGGAGTAGTGGATGAAAAGATGATCATTTGACTCTTCATTTGCCTCCATGCATTCCTAATTTAATTGTTTTGTCAAAAGTCAAAACTCTTTTTCTCACCACGAACAAAAGAAAGGCATTTGCCTTTAGGAATCCATGATAGAGCAAAATTTATTTGCACGGGAAATATCTGTCATCAATTTCTACTTGTGAAATGAACTCCATATATGCAAATTTTGCATCCAAATTTCCTCTCTTGCTTCCTCCCCAAATAATTATGTTTTCTTGAAATGCAGGAGTTGCTCATTTGCTGAGAAGCAAATTTAGCTTCAAATTACAATCTCAAGTAAGGAGCAGGTTCTTTCATGACTTGCCACTTTTGTCTAGCACCCTTCTCAATGTAATTATAATCCTATTCTATGAAGTTGTTATTTTCTATGAGAAACAAGAATTTGAATCAAGATCTGTTGTTGGTTGTAGATCAATTGCACTCCAATCAATAGATGATTGAAGATCATGACAACAAAACGTGGAAAACATCTTGAAAAAGACAATTCACAAGACAAAAGTGCAAGAGAGCCTAGGCAAAGCTCACATTACTCCATCCGACTATTAGATATGGGAGGTGAGTGTTGTATCTACTTAGCAAAAATAGAGGCATAGAAATCCAAGAGGAGTAATAACTCCAACTGCTAGGAATAGGTGGGAATTTCACCTACTTAGTAAATGCTAAAAATACACGGTTGCAGCTACTTAGGTGAAGACAAATAAATGGTTTGATTGGTGGCCAATAAATCCAAAAGAGGGTGTGACACTTAACTACCCAAAGTGGGTGAGAGTGACACATGTAACTAATGCATTATGCCATGTGCTCTCATTATAACTGTCTAATTAATCTAAGCAAGCTTCATAATAAGTGTAGGAAAAAAATATCCCCAAACATAAGGAAAACAAAAGAACCTACACTAACACCCCCTTATGCGTAGCATAGGTGGATGGCAATATAAGTCCCGACAAATGTACCTGATGAGGTAGCCATGTACATAGAAATCCCTCCTAAAGAGTTGAAGTCACCCCTAGAAAAGAGAGAATAACATCTCCCAAAAGAGAGAAAAGATTCCCTCAGAGTAGAGAGAGAAGAACTAAGAAGCCCCCTAGAATATGAAGCCTCAACAACCTATTTGAAAGCTGGGCAACAGTGAAGATCAATGACTTGTCCATGGACAAGGTCTTGAATGTAGTGCATGCAAACCTCTATGTGCTTGGTCAGCTAATGATGGATTGGGTTATGTGAAATTTTTATGGCACTCTAGTTGTCATAGAATATGATTGATGGCCGTTTGAATCAGATACCAAACTTAATGAGAATATGCTGAAGCCAAATGGCCTTAGTAGCAACATTAACACCCCCTCGATACTTGACCTCAGTGGAAGATAGAGCAATAGTAGATTGGTTTTTCCCTAACCAACAAATAGGACCTGAGCCAAGAGAGAAACTATAAGCTGAAGTGGACTTGTGACCTTGAGAATCGCTGACTCAATTTGAATCTGTGTAGTCCACCAAGTTGATATCAATGTCCGCTACATGCTAAATCCCGAAATTGAGTACCTTGAATGTAATGGAGAATTTGCTTGGATGCATTCCAATGTAGCTCATGGGGCTTTTGCATAAATTGAGAGACTATGCCCATAACATATGGAATATTGGGCCTTGTGTGAGTAAGGTAAACAAGGCTCCCAACATGTTAGTACAAGGTACCATCAATGAAAGGTGAAAAATACTAAGCCTCAAGTTTAACTTGAGAGAGAAAGGAAATGAACACAAACTTGTAGTCAACCATGTGAAACTGCAAGAGAAAATCTAGAGCGTACTTGGATTGTGTAATGGTGATCCTAGAAATATGTTATACCCAAAATGAAATTTTTGGCATTTTGCTTAAATTGAGCTAAACGATGTAAAATGCCATCAAAAGTATGTTTTAGGTCAAAACAAATATGAAGTCTTTGTGAGTTTCTGTCCAGGAACCTATGGTTAAAATTCTAAAAAAATGAAAATTAGGGTTTTATGCTCCTATTTTTAAGGAAACCCTAAAAAGTAGAACCTTCCCGGAAATGATTGAAAATAATTTTGATAGGGTTAATTGCCTTCACGATCACACTGATCAAGTCAAAATTGTCAAAATACATGTTTTACTCTGGTGGGTCTATTTCTATTTTTCAGGAACAAAGTTAGGAGCTCTGCAGCCATTAATGGCAGATTGGCTAGTACCAGGTGCTGAAAGCTAAGCTTCAAGAACTCCAACGAAGAAGCTATGGCGGAAAAGGATGAAAATGATGCCGTTCAACGAAGGAGATTCTCAAAATAGAAAAGACCAAAATTTGGCCAACTCTGGAAGGTGCACGTTTTGCTACCAAGGCAAAACAAAGCCTGAAGGTGAAAAAGGCGCCCCTCTTGAAGAAAGGTGCCCTTGGATCTTAGAGGGCAAATGTAGTCATTTGGCATCTTCAACTCAGTCATCCCCTTCACTTTCATGCTGGCTCGACAACGAAACAATCAGCAAAGTCATTTGATTCAGGGATCATTGACCAACCATCAACAAAGTATCAAGGATCCATCAGCAATGAAGATGCCAAAACAGAGAGCTTCAAGGTAAAAGCGCCCCTGTTGGCCATGGGCGCCCCTCAGTTACAGGCACCAGATGAATCCATAAGCAGCATCTCTATACATAATATCTTTCCAGCTTCCTCCCAGCTACGTGATCAATCTAACAGCAGGTCCACAAGACACGCCAAGCGATCATGAGTTAAGGTCAAGCAGAAAAAGCCAAAACTGAAGGAGTGGAAAGACAAGCCAGAAAATGGCTAAGGCATGGCTAAAAGCGCCTCTCTTGAGGAAAGGCGCCCTTTCTTGAGGGCATCCAGAGTTGGTCAGAATCTTCATTGCCTCCCAGGATGACCTTCTCAGCTATGACCTGTCTCGTCAGTGGGACTATCAGCAATAACTTCCGACAAATCAATCATCTGATGGAGGAGGTCAAAGGCTGGCAGTCCACAGCCAAGATAAAACCAAGCAAAAGCCCAGCAAGGGCGCCCTTTAGTTTGAAGGACCTAAACCTGCCAGCTTCAACTAAGAAATCAGTCATCCTGAACAGGACCAAGTTGGCTACCCGATGCATCATCAAGTAGAGTCATTAGATTCATCTAGCATCGGGAACGTCAGATCAAAGCAAAGAGGGACTGAGAAGGTCAAAATGAAGAAGCCATGGCGGAAAAGGTAAAAAAGATGCTGTTATAGCGAGGGAGATTCTCAAAACAGAAAAGGCCAAAATTTGGCTAACTTTGGAAGGTGCACATTTTGCTACCAAGGCAAAACACAGCCTAAAGGTGAAAAAGGCGCCCCTCTTGAAGAAAGGCGCCCTTGGATCTGAGAGGGCAAATGTAGTCATTTGGCATCTTCAACTCAGTCATCCTCTTCACTTTCATGCTGGCTCGACAACGAAACAATCAGCAAAATCATTTGATTCAGGGATCATTGACTGACCGTCAGCAAAGTATGGAGGATCCATCAGCAATGAAGATGCCAAAACAGAGAGCTTCAAGGTAAAAGCACCCTTGCTGGCTAGGGGTGCCCCTCAGTTACAAGCACCAGATGAATCCATAAGCAGCAACTCTATACATGATATCTTTCCAGCTTCCTCCCAGCTATGTGATCAATCTGACAGCAGGTCCACAAGACATGCCAAACGATCACGAGTTGAGATCAAGCAGAAAAAGCCAAAATTGAAGAACTGGAAAGACAAGCCAGAAAATGGCTAAGGCATGGCTAAAAGCGCCCCTCTTGAGGAAAGGCGCCCTTTCTTGAGGGCATCCAGATTCAGTCAGAATCTTCACTGCCTCCCAGGATGACCTTCTCAGCTATGACTTGTCTCGTTATTGGGACTATCAACAATAACTTCCGACAAATCAATCATCTGATGGAGGAGGTCAAAGATTGGCAGTCCATAGCCAAGATAAAACCAAGCAAAAGCTAAAATCGCCCCTGCTGGCCAGGGGCGCCCTTTAGTTTGAAGGACCTAAACCTGCCAACTTCAACTGAGAAGTCAGTCATCCTAAACAGGACCAAGCTGGCTGCCCGATGCATCGTCAAGTAGAGTCATGAGATTCATCTAGCATCGGGAACGTCAAATCAAAGCAAAGAGGGATTGAGAAGGTCAAAACGAAGAACAGTCAATAAAAATTGACTAAGGCATTGTCAAAAGCGCCCCTCTCAAGGAAAGACGCCCTTCTTTCTGGAGATCTAAACTCAGTTTTTTGAGTTAACCTCTCCCAGGCACATCTCATCAAATTGATCCCACCTCAACAACAGAACTGCCAGCCACTGCTAGAGATCAACTGAGTAACCTGAATCAAAGATCAAACGGGAGCACTTCAGCTTGCAAAATGGATGAAAATGGTCAACTTCAAGGATGGACGCCTAAAAGAAGTCAAAGCAAAGATGTTGACTTGAGTTAGCAAATTTGGAGCCAAAAAGAGGCCAAACACTCCACAATCAGTGGAAATCATCTTTTGGAACTCCAAATCAGGCCTAAATCATGAGTTGTCTTCCATAATTGATGGATCTTAACCCTAATCACCATATATTCATGCTAGGCGTACCATTCCTCATTATTCTTTTTGCAGGTTGAAGGATAAAACATCAAATAGCTCCCAAGAACACGTTTTCAAGATTTGGCAGAGGTTTTGGATGGATCTTCAATATTTTTGAAGATCAATGGCAGTAAAAGTATTCTTCCCCGGAGATTGCTTCC